>SNQJ01S0185580.1:5223-23972 GCA_010110895.2 Picea sitchensis | reverse complement strand
AATTAATAGTCACTTTATGACTTAAGTGACTAAGTCAAAGTGAAATTAGAACATAAAGTAAAGGTATAAGGGTAATAGTCTCCCCCTTTGTGTTTAGAGACTCACAAACACAAGGGACCACTTTCCAAGGTACCCAAATATCAACAACCTAGCCCTGAAGGGCTTTACCAAAGAGTGGGATTTTTTCGTGAAGTGTGTGGTGGGGAGAGAGAAGCTCCCAGATTGGACAAGACTATGGGATGACTTTACTCAGGAGGAAATCCGAGAGGGGTCTCAGGAGAAGGCAGAGGATGGTTTAGACGAGCAAAATGTTTCTCTTTTGGGAAAGAGCAAAGACAAGAAGAAAGACATGAGCAAAGTGAAATGCTTTGGCCACTATGCTAGTCAGTGTCCGAACAAGAAGAATAAGAAACAGGAACCAGAGGTATCAGCATCAACTAGGTTGTTGAGTTCGCAGAGAAATTCGAGATGGAATTTTCTCTGATGATTGGTCCTTCAAGCAATGGTTGTCCAGTGTTCGAAGACATTGAGCGTGGTTTGTGGACAGTGGTGTTTCTCGATATATGACGTGAATGAGGTCAGTGTTCCTTAGTGGATAGTGGGGCCGGCTCACAACTTGCAGTGAAGGGGATTGGAAGTGTTAGAAACTAGAGTCATGAGGTTTTATGGAGGTAGTTGAGGTGTTTATTCCAAATCCATCAACTTTGGAGATTGATGGATTTGGAGTTGCACTCTTCAGTGAACATGTATTCTTATATCCTTAGGGAGCTACTCCAGACACATCAGTATTGCTTGGTGTCAGGCATGAGAGATTGAATAGGTTGTTGGGACAGCCTGTGATTGGATCCAGTGGATTCTTCGATTCAGAGTCTATGTCAGTGTCCGAGAGTGGGAAGGTTGCACGAGAGAGAGAGTTGATACCGAGGACTCGGTCCTCTTCCTTTACTCTCAAAGGACTCAAAAAGTATGAGTTGACACAGACAGATACTCAAGAGAGTGTGGAGACTCCTAGGAGCATGTCTTCAGTTCATAGATCAATGAAGGTAGCAGCAAAGGCTTACAGTGTAGTGGGAGTAGAGGCCTCTAGTTCAGAGGGAGCAGCTACAGCAACGGATGGGATGATGGAGTTGGAGACAGATTCTGGTGGAGGTACCAGAAGTACCTCCCTCGCTAAAAGGGAGTGTTAAATTTGGTAGCTCGACGGTACTCTTGCATTGGCAGTGCCCAGCATGCAGAAGTGATCGAGCATATTTCTCCCTAATGACTTTATAAAGTACTTTTATAAAGTGACTTTATAAAGTGATTTTATAAAGTCAAGTTGAGCTTTTTAATTTTTAATTTGTAAAAGTGACTTTATGAGGGTGTGGGTCATTTAAGTGACTTAATGTTAGAAATAGGGAGAAGAACAGAAAAATACTTTTCAAAAAAATTTGTTAACTAGATCAGCAAGTACATAATAGATCTAAATAAAAAATTTGATCAGAGGTACATAAGAAATACAGTAGATCTGAAAACAACAATTAGATCTAAAACAATAAAATATTTATGAGCATGTAAACTAGTAGGCAAGCTGCTAGGTCACATTATAGCAGAAGATGGGGTAAAAATGGATCCTGAAAGGGTCGAAGCCATGCAAAAAGTTCCTTTACCCCCAACCAAGAAAGCCCTTCAATCCTTTCTTGGACAGATAAACTTCATCAAACAGTTTATTCCTAACCTAGCTAAGTTAATGAAACCACTCCTTAAGTTGTTAAAGAAAGATGCTATTATGAGTGGACAGAAGAAGGAAAGATTGCTTTCAAAACTATCAAGGATGCAATTGGCAAATCACCAGTGCTAATTAGTCCTAACTATTCAAAAGATTTTCAAATCTTTTCCTTTGCTTCTAAGGACACTATTGCAGGGGTTTTGCTCCAGAAGAATAATGAGGGTCAGGAGAAACCCATTGCTTTTATGAGTAAGGCATTACAGAATTCAGAGCTTAACTATACTAGTATGGAAAAACAAGCATATGCCCTAGTCAAATCTCTCAAACATTTCCGAGTCTACATAGGATACTCAAAGATTGTGGGGTATGTCCCTCACGCAGCAGTAAAGGACATCCTTGGACAACAAGATTGTTTGGGAGATAGAGGAAAGTGGGTTTCTAAAATTCAAGAATATGACTTAGAGATTAAACCCACTAAGTTGATTAAAAGTCAAGGTTTAGCTCAAATGCTCACTAAAGGAAATGAACAAGTGTTGGAATTAGTATGCCAAAACAATCAAACTAGGCCAACCTTGGCATCAAAGCTTCAGAAATTAGAACAACACCAATGGTATGCAGATATCATCTACTTTCTCTCAAACCTTACTTGCCCAAGTCATTTGATTGGTCACAAGAGGAGGGCTTAAAGGTTGAAAGCAACAAAGTATTGTATCATTCAAGAGGGCTTGGGGTGGAACAACCCCGATGGAGTGACACTCAGGTGTGTTGATGAGCTAGAGTCCAAGAGACTTTTGGTTGACTTCCATTCAGGGTTTTGTGGTGGACACTTTGCGCCGTGCGGCTAAAACTACCGCCCACAAAATCCTCAAAGCAGGTTATTATTGGCCAACCATTTTCTCAGATGTACACAAAATGGTCAGGGGTTGTCAACAGTGTCAGTTATTTTCAGGGAAGCAAAAGCTAGCAGCCTTGCCTCTTCAGCTTGTGGTTGTCGAAGCTCCTTTTCAGCAGTGGGGGCTTGATTTTATAGGTCAGTTCAAAGACAATTCAAGCAATGGTTATACTTGGATAATTACAACCACTGACTATTTCACTAAGTGGGTAGAAGCAATACCCACTAAGCATGCAACCGACAAAGTGGTCATGGATTTCCTTGAAGATAGGATAATCACTCAGTTCGGTGTGCCCGCCAAGATTACAACAGATAATGCCAAGGCCTTCAGTTCTACAGATTTATCTTCTTTATGTTTTAAGTAGGGCATTGTGTTGTCCCACTCTTCAAACTATTATCCCCAAGGTAATGGTCTTGTTGAATCCAGCTATAAGAACTTGATGAATATTCTCAAGAAAACGATAGGGGATAATAAGAGGTTATGGGACAACAAAATAAAGTTTGCATTATGGGCGGACAGAATAACCAAAAAGAGTTCCACCGGAAAAAGCCCCTTTGAGCTTGTCTACGGGCTTGATGCTACTTTACCAGTTCACATAAAGCTTCCAGTGTATCAGTTTGTTCAAAAGTATGGTCTAGATGAGGACTTCCAACAGAACAGGATTGATCAGTTGATAGAGTTAGACGAAATCAGACGGAAAGCATTAGATCAGAGCATAAAGAACCAGGACAGGGTAAAGAGGACTTTTGACAAGTCTTCGCGGCAGAGAGTTTTTCAGGAAGGGGACACAGACCTTCTTTGGGACAAAAGAAGGGAAAAGCCAGGGAATCACGAGAAGTTTGACAGCTTATGGACAGGTCCATACATCATACAGGGTTCAGCTGGCAGAAATTCATTTTATCTAAACAGGTTGGATGGTGAGAATTTGGCCCTACCAATCAACGGCCAACTTCTCAAGCTTTTTTTCACAGAGGTCATCTGATGCCCATGGGGGCATCTATTGTATCATACTCTCTAACCCTTATCTTTGTACATTATTCTTTGTCTTTTCTGTACATTATTTATTTTTTCTGTACTATATGCACATGTATACTAACACTTTTGTTGTATTATATGTATTTGTACTTTGTCATTTGCAAATTGTGTTTAATGTTGGTTTTATATGGATATGATTGTTGATATGCATCCATGATGCAAGTAGCGTAATTCGAGATTCCTGCATGGTCTCCTACAGATTTATAGATCAACCACACGTCTCCATATGGAGCCAATGTTATCCACCAGTTTGCACAAGTTGGATTTCCTGAAAGAGTCGCCAAAGAATGAGCAATCAGTGCTCATATGACAGAGTTCAGAGTTCAGTCGGTCTTATAAAAGACCCATTTTTTCTGCATTTCCACCATTGTAATAAATGTCTTGAGTATGAGATATTGTAAAAGGCTATTGGCCACCTAAGACCTAGGAGTGAGCAGGGACTCTGGAGTGTTTTTTTTACTTGTTAATTACTTTTTTTGCTTGCCTTTGTGAGCGATGAAATAATTTCTAAGTTTTTTCACTCAGAAGACTGACTCCAGAGCCGGAGTATGTGCTGGCGATCAGGTCTTGGCATGGAAAATCCAATGTCTAGTGTCTAAATGTATATGAGCTCATACTAGGACATCTTGATTGAGTCATTTGGAAATTGTGGCTAGGTTTGATAGGTTGTTTTTTAAGTTTTAGTGAATTAATTAAATTCCCGCAAAAATGGAATTTTTTAATTCTGAGTCAATAAATTGTAAAAATATGGCATCAAACATTGTCAGATGCCATATTTATGGTTGTTTTCCAGTCCAAAGTATCATGTAAACCCCTATTTCTCATCTTTCGAGACAAAAAAGTGATTATTAACACTAAAAAATCAAAACTACTCAAAAATTACGGAAAGGGGATAATTAAATTAATCTCCTATTTTTTAGCAGAACTGGGGAACATGTTTGAAACATGTTTTTCTCCTGTCCCCAGTCAATTGGAAGCCTAGGTGAGTTAGCTAAAGGTAGGGTCGACTTAACTGAGGTGATGTGGACTTGGGGGAGATCCCAATGTGGGAACTCGACCCCACATTCCTAGTTGACGCATTCTAAAGCATGGGCGTGCATCCCAAAGGCCCACGCATCTCCTAACTCTCACCTAACTACCCCTCCCACTCACACTCACTCCACATCCACTACACTCATCTCACCTCATCTCTTGCGCATCTACCCATTCACTAATGCGCCACTCCCTCATCACCAACGCATTCCTAAACCCTAACCCTAGTGCATCTCCCCTTTGGAAATATCACCTTACATGTTATTTAAGCAGGGTCAACCTCTCCCATTTGGTTAGTTCGGTTTTGGGCAAGCATTGTATCATTTTTTAATCTTTCTTTGGAATAATAAAGACTTTGGAGCTATCTTTGGTGTGTGGACTCAAATCTGTGGATGAATGTTGGATATACATGAGGTGATGTTACACTAATTTTTACATATTATCTTTGCCACTTTACTAATCCTAGGGATACTACTATCTAGATGGAGTAAGTTTCTTAGTTTGTTTACTATCTAATTTACTTGTTAATCTATGCTTAATATTTCATTGCATGTGTGTTTCTGTTCAAACTAATATGCTCTTGAAGTTTTCTGTGTAGAAAAACACCAAGTACAGGAATTTGCAGGTATATGTGTTGCATGCAGGATCATTCTCTTGGAGAGGCAAAGGAGCTCGGTTGCTTCCTCTTTTCTGTCCAAGAAGTTCTTAAAGAAGGCATTCTCCCTCTTCTTCACATCAAAGAGAACCCCATAGCCCAAGTGTTCCAGGCTCAAGCGGAAACTCCAAATTCGATAAAATTCTTTCCCCTCTCCTTTTTCTTTGGTTGCATGCTGCTTAGAATAGTTCTAAAGTTCATTTTTAACATCTAAAAGCTGCATGCATTTACCTTCTAGATCTAGTTATAATTTTGTCAATTTCAAAGAGTAGATCTAGTCAATTTTAAGCAATTTTTTGTCTATTTTCACCTAGATCTTAGATCAAGTTATTGTTTGTTTTAATTTTAATATCAAGCTATCTAGATGTCCTTTGTTTGCTGTTTTAAAACAGCAAACAAGCCACTAGAAGAGCCTAAGTTAGGTTCATTAAAAGTGTCTAAAAAGTCCCAAAATTTTCCGATTTTGCCTTAGAAGTTTTTCCAAAAAAATTTGATAATTTTTTTTATTGTTTAAAACTTCTTTTCATCACTTCCTAACTTAATTTGCTTGTTGTTTTCTTGCAGCAGTAACAGGTCCAAGAGGAGATTCTGCCAAATTTTGGCAAAATCAAGGCTCCTTCCAGTGAACGAAGTTTTCCTTTTCTTCTTCTTATTTCTTGTATTTCTTTAAATGGTCCAGTTATAAGGATCCTCCTTCTTTCTAAAGAGCTAAAAGCTCAAAGAGAACCTTTGTTCTCTGTTGTAATAGTGCAATAAAAGCGGGCCCTTTGTGCCCAGTTTCTCCATCCCCATTAGGGGGATTTGTGTCTTTGGTTTGGTTTCTCTCTTTCTTGTGATTGATGCATGCATAAATCTATTAAGAAAACACACAAGTCAAGTACATCGAACACACAATAAACACTCATGATTTCATGCATGTTAACTAAATCCTAAAAATCTATCATGCATGCTTAGTTCAGCTTTACTTCAAGTCCTTTTCTTCTAATATTCTTGCAATCTTGTTTAAATTCTAAAAGTATCTTGTGATTATCTCTCAACTACAAAGCAGGGTACTTAAATCTAAAGTGTTGCAAATCTTTCCATTTTCTTCAAATATTTGTGCAAGTCCTTAAGTTACAAAGCAGGGTGTATGATTTGTTTCTTTCAAGCATTTACAAAGTAATTGAACCTTGCTAGTTTAATAGGACAATCTCTGAAGTAGTTAGCTTGATGTAAAGAAAACGCCTAAAAGTGACCTGCGAAGTAAGGCGGGCCCTCTCAGGACACGGTTTTCCCACCTATTTTGGACATCCAACACTTTTAGTGGGTTTACTGGTGAGACCATCTGGGTTTCGGTAAACTCTCTGCAAGTTCCAAGCAAAGAGCTAGCCTCCAAAGGGGCCAAACACTCTTCACTAACTGAACATCAATTTAGCTTAATAAAATTTTCGATCTACACTGCCCACGACTCCATTTAAGGCACTGGTAAAAGCTATATCTATTTATCTCATATGAGCAGTATTTACATTTATGCATCTTGTCTAACTTTTATGCTTTAAATCTTGCAGATCTTGTATCCTTTGATTTATGTATGGTTTATGAGCAAAGTACTTTATGATGATGATAAATGCTAAATGTTAAATGATCAAGTTTTATTTCAAGCAATAAACTCCTAGACTTAAGTGTTTTTTTACTTTCTTAGTTACAAAGCCTTAGATTATTTTTATAGGGACTACCCCCCTTGGCTTCGCTAGGAGTTGGCCTAGACGGAGGAGTTGAGGATCAGGTGACAGCACCTTGACTCGAGACTTGCCCCCAAGGACACACCAAGTGGATTGAAGGTTTCTTCCACGTTACCCCAGGTGTGTATAAGGANCTTAATAAAATTTTCGATCTACACTGCCCACGACTCCATTTAAGGCACTGGTAAAAGCTATATCTATTTATCTCATATGAGCAGTATTTACATTTATGCATCTTGTCTAACTTTTATGCTTTAAATCTTGCAGATCTTGTATCCTTTGATTTATGTATGGTTTATGAGCAAAGTACTTTATGATGATGATAAATGCTAAATGTTAAATGATCAAGTTTTATTTCAAGCAATAAACTCCTAGACTTAAGTGTTTTTTTACTTTCTTAGTTACAAAGCCTTAGATTATTTTTATAGGGACTACCCCCCTTGGCTTCGCTAGGAGTTGGCCTAGACGGAGGAGTTGAGGATCAGGTGACAGCACCTTGACTCGAGACTTGCCCCCAAGGACACACCAAGTGGATTGAAGGTTTCTTCCACGTTACCCCAGGTGTGTATAAGGACGACAACAAGCCCCACACCGAAGGGGATGCCAAGATATTGCACAATAACTCTTGGGCAAACAAAAGTCCATGTTGGGGGTAACCAATCAGGGGGGTCATTCAATACCAACCAACCAATAGTCAGTTTTGTGGTCACTAACAACGACCCCAAAGGCCCCACAAAATACAAGGAAACAATCTCTAGCCCCATCAACTAAACCTCAGTTTGCACGCATGGTAACGAGCGAATCATTTGCAAAATGGTTATTACCCCTCTCTGAATCATCAAGGAGAGAAATACCCTATATGTGGCCCTGTATCAAGCAATTTCCAACAGGTAACCCAAGGCATCTCATGTCAACACATATAGGTAAGGGACAAAAGGACACCCATGTCGAATGGACCAAATATGGGGGTACAGGGATTTCTCACTGAAATAAAAGTAGAGGCACTGGAGAAAAGAGTGTACACCATCCAACAAACTCGAGCCAAATCCTAGACAGGCCAACATCTCAGTGATGAAGGACCAATCAATCCGATCGTAGGCTTTGTCAAAGTCAATCTTCAAGAAGAGGACCTACTAATCAATCTCCCTAGCCCACTCCATAGCCTCCCATGCTGAGATCACTATGTCCAAGATAAATTGCCCTTGCAGAAAACTTGTTTGTTCCCTCCAAACAATCTTCCTAGCAACATTACCAACCCAAAGAGCTACAGCCTTGGCTAGGATCTTGTAAGCTAACCCCAACAAGGTGAAAGGTCTCCATCCCCCTATAGAGTCTATGGCAACATTCTTGGGAATCAGCTTAATCAACCCTCAATTTAGCGATTCCGTCAAGCAAGATGAGGTGAAGGCCTCAAATGCCAAGCAACAAAAATCATCCCCTACCATGTCCCACATCACTTTGTAACACTCACAAGGTAGCCCATCCATTCCTAGGGAGTTCCCATTTTGCATTGAACATAAACCAATAAAGAGCTCATCCTTCATAAAATCATTGTCTAACCTCTCTCGGTCTCCAAGAGAGACTTTATGAGGGACCACCTAATAGCAAGAATTTCTGGAAGCCACAACTGAATCCGTCAAAGCATAACATGAATAAATATATTGAAAGTGAAGCCCCAACTTACACCTCAACAAGGTCTTCTTCAATAGAACCATCTACTCTACAGGCCAAGCACCTTGTCAACTACCACTTTCTTCTTTAAGAAGTTGAAGAAACTGGATCCATTGTCCCCCTCTTGAATCCATTGCAATCGGGAGCGAATCCTAAGCCCTCTAGCATTGTACTCTTCTCTACGCACCACCAACTCCAAATGGGTAGCATCCTTCTGGAAAGAAATGCTATGAAGATCCTCCTCCAAGAAGATACACACCTCCTTTAGCCTTTGCTTAGCTTCTCATAACACTCAACAACATCTACGAGCCATCATTTTCCCTTACCCTCTCATAAATTTCGCAGTCCAACAAATGGTCATCTCCCACCAAAGAAGCCAACCTCTATCCCCAATAGGGCGAGGGATGAGGTTCCAAACACAATGGATGAGAGCACAAAATTTGAGTGACTCGAAGTGTGAAACGTAGAGTTTAAACAAGGACGAGGATTTCAAATCCACTGCATGGCCCACAGAGATAATAGTCTAAATGTGCAAGTTCGAACCAACAACCTCTATCAATACATGCACCGAGCACAAACGTCCAACAAAATAGATGTCATCCCAAAGGCCATACACTTGAACCAGTCTCTCCTGAACTCTGCCCATTCCCTCTATAAAATCGAACTAGGTGAACCCAACCTCATAATCCAACCCTTTTTAAACCCAAGTGGGATCAAAGCGATGCGACACTACCTTGCACCTCACCCAAGCATGGTTCTTTGCACTGCTAATCATTGTACCAACACCACCATCCTGATCACCATGCCACTCAACCATATTAAAGTCAACCAATAATCCAATCTAGAAAATGGCTTCTTTCCAAACTAAGATTCGAGGCATAAACTAACAAAACCCCAACATTCGATCCCAAACCAAAAGGGTAATCCAAACACACCGATTAACATCAAGATCACATCCATGTGCCGCAACAAAATTCGTAAGTAAGGGGAAAGAGCAAGGACCATCCCCCACCACCTCCTTATGCATGATCAATGGTCCATAAAGGACCATTCCAGTGATAGCTCAAACAGTTACGAAGCTCAAATCCTGTAGATTTAACTTCCTACAAAAGGACCACATCCAACCTAGTCATCTGAACCACTTCGCAAACAAACTACTTAAGGCTTGGGATCATTATCCCTCATACATTCAAAAAAGAAGGGAGAGCTTCATTCAAGGAAAAGAGGGTTGTCGAGGGTATTGAAATGGTTGCTCAATGCTACATTCCCTAAAGAAGGGGCCCTCCTATCAGGAGAAAGGACCACAACTTCCTTTAAGGAAGTCACCCAAAGCGTGGGGCTCACTTCTCTACCAAGCTTGTCCAAACAAGCAGGGGATGAGGCTTCCTTCCATTTGTTGGATTTTGTAAATTTTAAACCTTTTACAGTAAAGAAAAAAAAAACAAATGCAAACACAGATATACATAGAGATTTACCCTGGAAACCCAACCGAGAAAACCAACAACCTATTTTAGAGCCGCACCTCTAATTCTATTCCTCTTCTTCATTGTTTACAATACAATATATATATATATATATATGATCCCGCGACATCCAAAAAAACCCTAATCCATTAACCCTGGATTAGAATTGAACTATGGTTCCTTAACTAGAATTACATTACCACGAACCACAAAACTGTGTGCCATAAAACTGCCAAAGGCGAAAACCATACCAAGAATAACTACTCGATAAAAACCTATCGATGATTTTTTGCTTGGGGGCCCACCGACGGGGGGGGCTACTACCCCCATGCAACCCCCCTCCCGTTGAACCGTGTGCAAAGAATATAACACATACCCAACAAACTTTACCTGCCAAGCACCATCAACATCTACTAAGTACTTTGAAGCGGATCACTCACCCCTGCATAAGACGAGGGGGCTATGCTCTAACTCTAGCTACTAACATGACATCCACTAGAATGGGATCACGAACCGACTACAAAACACGACCTCTAGTACCCTAAGAAACTCATGAACAACAACACCAACAAGTCCATCACCTGCACTCTAAGATGGTTTAGCCAAGGGCCCACAATCCTCGATCGTTTACCCTGAAACCACTAAGAAACTGACCTCCTTAATTGCATGCACTATCAAGGCAACAGCACCTATACCCTGAAAGGCATTTGGATTAGGCTTCCAATGGGGGTAATCACAAATGAGGTCATTGTGTGCCTCATAGGAAAAGAAAGCATTTAAAAGATTAAGGTCCCTGATCTTCTATTGATGAACACCATCTAAATTCATAACTAAAATGAAAGGAGAAAGATTTTTTTAGATCTATTTCAACACACCCTAAGGCTGGCTCGAAAAGAATTACATCATTCATCTAGGATGAGCACTTTACCAAACTTGTTGACAAACAAATCTACAAACAATCATAGGTTGGCTAGAAGTGCAGGAAACTCCAACCAGATAGGATAGTAAGCTTGCCCCCTATCCTTCGGCTTTAAATCTGCCCGCCAAGAGTGCCCATAAACTAATGAGCCCACAATGTTCCAAGTACCACATTGCAAAACATGTCAGGCCACGACATCAAATTTAAATAAAAAGAAAACATAGTTGGATCCCAACCCCAATAAGAGTTCAATGAAATCCCCTTAGCTTCCAATTCAGAAGGCACCAAAGGTAAAAATCCTCCTAAACTAGCATACGGCGTAAAAAAACATCACGCTATGGTGCTCTAGGTTTTGTTGTCCTTCAAAGTACTTGTTTCCAGCAAGGAAAAAATATTAAAAATTCATAACTTGTGTTTAAAGAGTCAAGGCTAGCCCTAGGTCTCAGTCCAACCCTATGATCAACAGAGTGTGAATGAGAAGGAAAGGGTTCCTTCTCAGATGGCACCAAACCATTTTCAAACAAAAGAACTCCATTCATTAAGACACCTCCCATGGCAGCTTCAGCAAACTGGACACCACCCATGATCCTAGAGGGTTGGACAGAATCCTTCTTTTGGTGTGACAACTCCTCAGAGGATCCATCAATGTTCCCTTCATCACTGGCCTCTACCATTTGAGTCTCGATTTTTGCACTCAAATTGGCCACTAAATCTGCTTTCAACCCATCTAATTTCAACAACCCAGTTGAGGGAAATGGCGGGCACTCCTCTCAAGCTTTAGAATCCTGATTTGCAACACCTTCGAGCTTGGAATTCAGTGAACAAACTACGACCCTAAAAGAGCCATTCATATCTCCAAAATCTAAATGCAGAAATTCTAGAGGATACCAATCACTAGATCCGTTCTTTCGTGCATGCACCTGGGCATCATCACCATTATCTCTTGCTAGTGATCTTCCTCTTTCCTCTATACCTCCAATCCTACTGAGAGACCATACCCAACCCCCTTGAGAGCTCAAGATCTAGCCATGGTTGGACGCTATAGCTCTGAGCCTATCCTCTCACCCATTCATACAGTTGTGTAGCAGCCTACTCTCACCCGTCCATACATGCATTGTTGTCTTCAATCTTTCTCGGAGGTACACTTTATTGCCAAGGCTCGTCACAATATCAAATTGAGAATGTTTGATTATCTAATGTCCATTTGAGCAATCTAATGTTTGTAATCAAAAGAGTTCGCAACACCCTTGGGCACGAAAATCAAAAGCAACAAAAGCTAAAAAACATGATATTCATTCAGACCATAAACTACATATATGGACCGGATTCAAAGAATAAAATATACCTATACCAAAAGATTGTTTGTGGCTTTCAAACTTTTATGGGAAGAACATTGAAAATAGAACATTGAGAGAAGAAGTTGTGTGAATCCAATTTGAGAATAGCCATAAGCAACCAATTGAAATAGAATAAGCAGACATGGGTAGAGAGAAACATTAGACATGCCCTCGACATCGGTGGACATGGTAAGGGAGGTCTAAGCAGAAAAACATGGAAAAAGCCCAGACAGACATGGGCAGTTGTGGCAGATGTGAAGGGAAGAGACCACTCAAGCAAGGTGGAAGTGTCTATTGATGCATGGTAGCATCAGACAGGTATTTCCACATAGGTCTATGTGTATAGACGTGTGGAAATATTAAAGTAAAGTGCTTTTAATTAGTAAGTTGAGTTTTATTTAAGGAAATGTTTTAATTAGCATTAGTGAATTAAATAATAACCATTGATCTCAAGTGAGGAGAGACGTAATCTCAACCGTCAATCACTTTGGAGATTAGGGTTAAGTCATAACTCAATCTTATAAAAGCAAGGCTAGGGTGAAGGAGGGAGACACATGATACACTTGTGTTGAGTGAGTTGACACAAAGAGGGTTGGATCACGAAGGACTGTGATTCAAGGAAATCTTGGATAGGTGGAGAAGAACTTCCATCTAGAGATCTAGGCAAAAGGGAGAGTGAGAACAGTCGTACAACAAAAGGATCAGCCGCCACGGAACAGTGCAGGTATTCTAGAACAGTCGCGCAGTCAGCGCGTGTTTCAGCTTTACAGTCGCGCAGATAGCGCAAGACAACGCGGATATCAGCGTAACAGTCGCGTTGTTGCCTTACAAAATCGTACAATAGGTTTGGCAGCAGATCAAGCCAGTCGGGTTTTTGATGTACTTCGTCTCCTTTCTCTTTGCGCCATTTTCCCAATAAGGGATCCCTTGTAAGATTTGAAATTATTTGAATGATAAGCTTAGTTGATGGGCAAAATATCTGTGTATTGTGCATGAGATTTTTTGGTTTCCAATACTGCTTCCGCTAGATTAATTTGAGTTGAATATTTCAGCAGTATATTTTTGTTTTGTGAGTTGCTAATCTAATTTGCAGTAAGGAATCACTAGATAACAAAGTACCTAGGTGCTGAAATAAAAGGATTTCAACAGTGTCCAGAAGAGCCAAAGAAGTCTCACTGTATGCATAAACGAGAATTCAGGTTGCAGAGCTACAAAAGAGAAGTTTCCAGAGGTATTTTTATTTTCATCTAACAGTTCTAAGATGGAAATGTTAAAACCTTCAAATGGTTTAGTTGGAGAATAGGAATAAGAAGAAATTTTGCAGTTGGAAATGTTCATGGTGTGCATGGCATTTCGAGAACATTGACAGGTATGAAAGTTACAATCGTCATTACGATTTGTGACAAGTGAGGGTTTTGGTCACAGTTTTTGAAGTCTGGTTAAAGAGATTGTATATTTTGTAATGTTGGGAACTTGGGCCTGGACAGCTCAACATTTTCAGTGTCTAGGTTGGAATTGGGCATTCCAAGGTAGGAAAAAAATCATATATGTAATAGGTGAAGCCAGATATAAAATTTGTTACCGTAGAAGGAAATGAAAAAATAAAATGTTATGAAAATCCAAGAGCCCACTTGTAATGTCCCCACTTTGGGACATCATCACAGTGCAGAGGTTTATGATGACCAGAGTAGCCAGATGGATGTTATAGCAAGTACAGGGGTTATTGAGAGGCATTGTGGGGTCCAACTTGCATTGCTCATCATATTTCATCATTATGGGCCATTTCACACAGGTTGGCTTTGGTTCCGTTGCATTCCGACGATTTCCATGATTTTGACTATTTTGGGCTATAAGTTAATTAAATTCATTGAAGAGGTCATTTTGGGCACATTACTTGGAGGAACCTCTCAGTGTAATAGCTCATTAGAATCGGGAGGAGCAACACTACAGGATGGGATAGTGAGAAGTGACTTTCAGTGGCCAGGGAAGCCACAAGGAGAGATAAGGTGTTTTTCAGAGGTAAAAAGGTTAATTAATTAATTAAAGTAATTTAATTAATTAATTAATTATTAATAAAATGAAAGTCACTTTGGAGGGACAAGGTGAGCCAAAAAGTATAAAGGAAAGGCAAGGGCCTCTACTCATTCATTCATGTATGATCATATTTTGATATCCGGCTTCTAGCTAGTGAGCCCAGCATTGGGGGTTTTGAGGGTTTTGACTTAACAAACCCTAGAGGACGATTCGGTGGTGAAAGATTCCACCTAGCTTGTCCCAAGCTTGGTCTCAGAGATGCAATACTCTCCCACACCATTCTAGTTCGGTTCTACATCAATGCAGGAGGGTTCTACACCAGCCACAGGCATAGGAAGAGAAGGAGGGCGCACCATTGGGGGTTTCCAGCAAGGGGGGCGCACCATTCTTGGAGAGAGATTCATTGCAGGTGATTGGCAGGGCTTTTGGAGATTCTATCACCTGGGTTTTCATTGCAGGGCCTTGGACATCAGGTCTAGTCCATTCATGAGGAGTTTCAGGTGCCATTTGATTTATTAGATGCATGGGACGAATTGGAGGAGAGGAGCAAACTTCAGAAATTGGTTTCAATCATTTGCTAGCTCAGATCTTCACCATTTCGCTTGGGACTTCACCAGGGAGGTAACCAAGCCCCGATCTATCATTCTAGCGGTTTTGTGGAGCATTTGGAGGCATCTAGGAGTGAGGCCGATTTATCTAGGGTTTTAGGCATCCAAGGGGGCGCACCATATCTTGGAGGAGGTTCAGATCCATAGGGTTTGAGGGAGATCTTGGATATTTGGTCACCTGGGTTGTTCTTGCCATCACCCGATCTATTGTTTGGCATCTTTCTTGAGGTGATTGGACACATTTGGCAGCAGGGCCGAATTGTTGAGGAGATTCAGCAAACCATCAGGGCGTGACATCTTCCAGTGAGGGTTTGGCACTTCATACGGCCCAGATCTACCTTGGTATTGGTCTTCATCTCTTATCCAGCCTTTGGAGGCTTATAGTATCTTCTTCGAGCATTTTGTAGCAGCTCTATTGTCTATCTTCTTAGCCATCTGTTGAGCATTCTAGATCAGCATCTTCATTGTAGCAGGTTACTCTATTTCATGAATAAAAGCAGATTTGAGATGTTTTAGCTTGTCTATCATATTGCATATGGTTGAGGTATGTTCCATGATTGTATCTTCTTGTTAATTGCTGCAAACACATATATAAACACATCAGCAAACCCTAAAGCCGAAATCAAGAGGCCATTCAGCAAGTAAACACATGTAAACAAGTAGATCAGCCAAGTGTTTGACGAAAGACCACATCCAGAAAAGTTTTAAAAAGACACCCAAAACCGTGATGTTCCTTGCATCTTGGCTTGGGAACATTACAGTGGTATCAGAGCTTAGATTCCTGCCAGCCAGTGGGGATTAGCAGAGTTACAATGAATATGGATAATGTTAACAGGATTGAGGAGTGTGCGAAGGAATATGAAACCATCAATAATTTCAGGGGTCTATTAACATTCCAATGGTTCCTATCCTATAAAAATCCTAGTTGGAACAAAAAGAAGATTGCAAGTTGGGTCAAGGTAAGGGAGGATATCGGAATGGTCAGAGAGGCCTTTCAAAGGACCCCCACRCCCATTAGAAACCCCACACCCAGTAGGAGCACGCAGCTTTGCTACAWTTGCAAGGTGCCTCAGGAACCAGATCATAGGTGTAGGGGTAAGGATCAGAAGCACACTATTGAGGCACACTATGACAGTGATGATGAGGTGTGTGAGGATGGAGCGATAGATGTTGATTTGGAGCAGTCTGATGATGATGGTGCACAGAGGCTAGTGATAGTGACTCTTGCACAGAGGCTGATGATTCTGGCACGCTTGAGGAGGATAGTGACCCCTGTATAGTGGATAGCCAGTCAGATGGACAGGACGATAGCACCAGTGTCTCAGCCGACATTTCACATACCATCGATGACCTTACACCTCAGCAGAGTGGTGACACAAGTGAGGATTCACATGTGTTAGCACCTAGAGATGATGAGCTTCCTATGTTGGTCGTGACACATATGTCATCCTTCCAGACACCCCTGATAGCCACGTCACATGAGGAGGTCAGTGGCATGTCAGAGATGATTGAGAAGCCTTGTGTGAGGGATGCACACCATGGACATGTAGATCCAGAGATACAGGAGGAGGTCCAGGACGTACGGACAGTTGACCTTACACATACAAATCAGCATGAGGAGATGGAGTCACAGATTTTGGAGATTCCATTAGTTGAGCAAATTGGGGAGACTGACAGGTTGATGGGGCACTTACTTCCAGGATCAACCTGCAGTTATGAGGATGCACTCCTTATTAGTCGGGATGACCCTAGCACGTGTCTGGACACATCTATATGGGATCCAGGCGCAAATGATAGCAGCAGGGTGAGTGCACAGGAGGATACAGCTGCTCATACAGGATACGATGTGATTCAGATGGAGATAGCATCTAGTGATGGGGTGCAGTGGCATACAGGAGGACCCAGCAGCATAGTAGACAGTGGGCAATTAAGCACGATATCTTCTGCAGAGAGGGTTTTTTAGGATTCCAGAGTTGACACTAGCCGGACTGAGACTAGCAGTGAGAGACGTGAGGTGACACCTCAGCATGACTGTGATCAGGAGTCACACCACGTAGCGGGGTAGCTGAGAGTCAGTGAGGATGTTGGTGGTCAAGCAGGGGAACGCCAGTTGATGGATGAGCATGAAGGGTACCCAGAGTCACTGATGAGTATGGAGAGTTATGATCTGGAGGCACAGGAGCTACACTCCATGAGGATCTTTGATACAGTTGAGCACTCACCGACGCATGGGGACTCCGGAGCCAGGGGCAGTTTTGAGGACACGTCCTTTTGTGTTCCGAGAGTGGTTGACCTTCAGGTAGAGGTTGATCCAATAGTATGCCCAGGGTCTACGATACAGCACGAGTATACGGGAGATGACATGAGTATGTCGAAGCATACAGTGATGAGCGATAGCTCACAGAGACATGCCGAGATGCATGGTGGGGTTCAGAGGAGTATAGTGCCTTGCAGGGAGGAGACACACCTAGGGGAGCATGCAGAGGTCACTCCTTTGCAGCAGCACATAGTTATGAGAGGTCACCTTCACCGTATCATCAGTTGCATGGGTGATGGGAGATGGAGATTGGTTCACCAGCAGTTGGAGGAGTTACGTATGGTTGTACCTGATGATCGGGGTTTAGTGATGGCTACAGGGGAGCAGTTATCAGGAGTACAGGCAGACGTGCTCTTGGTCGAGCCTTTGGGATGGACCAAGGCAGGTGGTAGTTTTCATCCCTACAGTCAACTACAAATGTCTCTGTTACCCTTTTCCGACACTTTTATCATGGACAGCAGCATGAGGAGAGATAGATAGTGGCAGAGGGCATGGAGAGTGCCTACGACAAGACCACCTAACATGAGTATCCTTACAGCATCCAGCCGGATAAAGATGGATCGTCATAGGCAACCAGTTGAGACTTGGTACGTGATGGAGAGCATCATGGGCCAGGTGATAGCAGATGAGCACAGAGGGCTTCTGGCAGTGATTAGTCTCACACAGGAGCAGTTAGAGGAGATTGGAAGTGATAAAATTCCAAGTTTGCCATGGGATCCGGGCATTCATTTGGCTAGCAGGATGTCTTACTACAGGGTGACTCAGGTTGCACTAGAGAGCCTTGGTTTGGAGTGGGCCTGCAGGGATTTGTCCGATGGAGCGAGGCATCTTTTCACTCTTGGTCATCAGGATTGGACGTGGAGATGGGTGGACAGGTACTTCCTCTACAGAGATGTCTTTACATATACAGTTTCTGGACAGCAGGTCCAATGGTCACAGGTATTTCAGCTTGAGGATCCAGGAGAGGAGGGTCCAATATGTATGCAGGGGGCAGACAGTCAGAGTAGTGCAGGGCCAGCATGGTGATCTTCAACAGAGGTTAGCATGGGACCCAAGGATTGCAGGTTTGGGAATTTCACTGACTGACAGAGGCGAGTGGACCTTTGCAGGGGGAAGTTGTTCTAACTTTCCATTGAGCTTCAGTGTTGAGAGGAGCGCATCGCTTGCGGGTGTCTCACAAAGGTGTTGCAGCACCTCATTCTGGCATCAGCATGTGCAGTTGATGGAGGTCGTATGGATCTTGGTAGAGACTTGGAGGATGGATTCATTCTGAGATGGGGCCATGTGTCATATGCAGGAGACCCCCGGAGTGGGTGTATTTCAGGGTTATGCTTCCCAGGGGCTAGCAGTTCATGA
>SNQJ01S0185578.1:0-18711 GCA_010110895.2 Picea sitchensis | reverse complement strand
GGAAATTATTTAAATTGTATACACATTATAGGTATTGGCCTTTATAAGGATTAGTTGCTTGACTTCGTGGTTATAAGTATTGGGTATTATAGGTTATATGGATTAAGCTTTACAATCATTATAGTGGTTTGGGATTAGAGCTATAGAGGTTTGGAGTTATAAGGATTGATGATTGGTTCTTATATGAATGATGGGATATAGTTTTAAAGGGTTATAATGTTAAATGTTGAAGGGTTTAAAGGGGTTTTAGTTTTTAGGTTATAGGGTTTAGAGTCATTAGGATATGTTTTGGGTGTTGCAATATAAGGACGATAAGGGATGTAATGTTTAGGTATTTCTAACAATAGGGATTATAAGCTTAACGTTTCACATGGTTTATAAGAGTTAAGAATTAGAGGTTATAATGTTTATAGTATTATGGTTAGGTTTTATATTAGATATGGACTATCGTGATCAAGTGTTCGGGATTTTAGGTGTTATTTATGATAGAGGGGAATTATTTTAGAGGATAACAGTTGTAATTATTAGGTATAAGGAACAATGGGAATTATACGTATCATATGTATTATGAGAATTTGGGGCAGGGATTATCCTTCATATGAATTAAGGGTAATTTGGGTTATATGTAAGAGGGATTAGGGACTCTAATGTTAAGGGTTATGGTAAATAGGCTTTATAAGGGTTAGGTGTTAAGGGTAAGATTGGTTATAGGCTAGGTGTTATCAATTATAGATTAGTAGCGATATGTTTTAGGAGTTATGAGGATTATATGGTTTAGTAATACATGACTTACATTAGTTAATTAAGAATTTAGGATAATAGGGTTTGGAGGTAAGAGATTATATGTTTAAGGATTATAGAGCATAAGTGTTGGTGGTTAAATATAGTTATAGAGCATACAAATGTAAGGGATTATAGTATTAAGATTTGGAAGATATGAGGTTTAAGGGTTTTATAAATTATAGATATAGGGTTATAGGATTTATATGAATCAAGGTTTATCAAGATTACATATTATTATGATTATGGATAACATGTTGGGGGTTTTAGGATTTAGTTATTATATGGGATATATGTTATTATTGTTTAGGTAATATATATGTGATTGAGGTCATAGGTTACATGATTTAGCGGTTATTAATGTTGGAGATCTAGTTTTATAATAATTTGTGGTTATAGGTGCTTGGAATTAAGGGTTTATAATTGGGGTTATGTGGTTGGGTTATATGTTATTAGGGTTAAGGTTGACATGTTAGGGTTTGATAGCTATATATTTTATAAGGATACTAAATATTAGGGTTCTAAATTTTATGATAGGTGTTTGGAGGGTTCTAAATATTAGTGATTTTTGGTTAATGGCATAGGGATTAAAAACTATAGGAGTTATGCATTCTATGCGATATTGAATGGAAAGGTTAACCATTATATGTGATAGGGGTTATTAGGGTTACATTAATTATACTTTATAATGAGGTTTCCTAATAAGGTGTCATAAAGGCTAGGTGTTATAAATATTATAAGGTTATTGTTTATGAGGTGTGAAGAGTATATTGGAATAAGGATTATATATGTTAGGGTATATAAGGGTTATATGGATTAGTGGTTATATGTTTTAGGGGTTACCATGGTTATACAAGTTAAGGTACATGTGAGTTAGTGGTTATATGGGTTATTAAGATTAATCAATATGGATTATAGAGGTTAGGGTTTATAACAACTATATGGATTAGTAGTTATATGGGTTAGGACATAGGAGCTATTGTTAATTTTTTGGTATTCTTGTTTAACCATAGACAATGTCACATTATTTTCACCCAACCATATGCATTCACATATGCCACCACTGAGCACACTAATTTTTATTTAGAATAATTCCACCAAGCCTACTCCAGAACCAACAAATAAACCCTAGTTGCTAAATGAAACAACAACTCAATACAGGTAGAGCGCTCCTTCTCCAAGGGTAGTGCAGAAGAGAGAGAGTCTCCATATCCATATAACAAGTACCACACACAACTGTAATAGCAAAAATTTCACTACTCTCTCTCTCTCTCTCTCAAACTTGATCCATACTTAGCAAGAATATCACCAAGAATATCACCAAGAGAGAGACCAAGACCAAGAGATGACCATGTGACCTTATTCCTCCTTGCAACTACAACGAAAAACTCTCCATAAGAATTGCACACTAATTGCGTGTAAAAATGAGGTAAAACTTCCTCTATTTATATTAATTTGTCCAATGACTTTTCTGGTTGGGATGACCTGAATTTGTGGTAATTATATTTTCTATTTATCTTTTTCCTATGGAGATGACTTGTATTTTTGGAAAATAATATTCTAATATTACTTATTCTGCTAGGCCAACTTGTCTTCTAGGGTTTACACATATCTATTTAATGGTTCACTTGTTTCCAGAATATTCTATTCTAAGTCATAGGTTACACATGGAGGTTAATACCTCCCACAACTACGAAAACATCAACACTCCCTCTTATCTAGGGAGGTATTAAATAAGATGTTCTTCAAGCAGTGGTGTCAAACACATCCATCCATCTCACATGGCATGAGAAAGGCTCACATGGTCTTGCAGACCAGTCTATATGTAGCATCACCATAGCCACACAAGATATCATATGATCAAACATATCATGTAAAAAGTATCACCAACATAGCCACACATTATCCATCTAGCTGGAAAACACCTCCAACACTACTAGTTAACCCTCCAACTAGTAACCTTCGATGCTACTGATCGACACTCTAACTAGGAATAATTTTTGACACTATAGGTTGACATATAGTTCATACATAAATAGTAACTCATCACCTCACACATAATATGACTCAAAAATTTAACACTTCCTCTGAATGAGGGAGGTATTATGCTTGGCACGATTATCATAATTGTCTCTGAGCTTCTGCACACCTCAATCATTATCATGTTGTCAATCACATATCTATGTGTCATAGGAAGTTCTGCACTTTCACTATAGTAGTGTACCAACCTTTGTTGGAGTAACATATCAATTAGCACTGTGGTAATATACTAGCCTGCATTGGAGTAGCATACCAACATGAGCTAGGATAGCATACAAGCCTGCGTTGGAGTACGAACCTACGCTGGAGTAGCATACGAACCTACATTGGAGTACCCACATGTGATAGAGTAGAATACGAGCTTGCATTGGAGTACCAACCTGCGTAGGGATAGCATACCAGCCTGCGTTGGAGTACCAACCTACACTACGGTAGAATACCAGCCTGTGTTGGAGTACCAACCTATGTTCGATTACCAACCTATGCTAGGGTAGCATACAATCCTGCATTGGAGTACCAACCTGCGATGGGGTATAATACCAACCTATAGTGGAGTACCAACCTACCCTAGGGTAGCATACCATCCTGCGTTGGAGTACCAACCTACACTGGGGTATCCTATTGACCTGCGTTAGAGTACCAACCTATGTTGGGGTAGCATACTAGGCTGCGTTGGAGTACCAACCTACATTGGGGTAGCATACGCTATGTTAGAGTACCAACCTATGTTCAGGTAGCATAATATATTTTGTTAGAGTACCAACCTACATTGGGTTAGCATACCAACCTGTGTTGGAGTACCAACTTGCATTGGAGTAGCTCCCACTACTGGGGTTCTTATCGCTTCCCTCTACCGGGAAACACATCACTTATCACTACCGAAGAATAAACATTTAGACCACTCCAAGATTTTCCTTGACAGAGGCTTGGTCAACATATCTGCTACATGTTCGTCGGTAGAAATATATTGGAGAAAGTGTCTTTTCATAGTCTTCTCCCTCTTTCTACAAGAATCCTTTGGACACAAATCAGGCTTTGTACATCTCTATACTATTTATCTACAACATTCTTGATCTTGTATATCAACTTCGAAGTCACCACTTACTTCCCTTTTAGTCTCGAAACCAAGGAAAAAATATGTATCCTAGTCCTTCTTACTGTATTCCTCCTCGGTCATTGTATCAAGTCTACCGAAGAAAGAGAATATTTACATAATATCTCATATCTCCTCGAATACTTTGAAGCTTCAATCAAGCCTTCTAAACCCATGGAATCTTTCTATCAGTTCCAGAATACGTATCTCTCTTCCATTTGAATATGAAAGTCTCTAAGTCTCCATTCTCCCTCTAAATCTCGACTCCCTCTAAGTATGTATAATATTCGTAGCCATCTTCTCCTCATGATATGGCTCATCAATGTTGCATCCTGTAAAGTTTCTTGGGACCACGTTGGTCTCTTCTTAGTTACTACAATGATTCCAGGTAGGCCCTTCTGGCTCTAAGAACTCTTCCTAATGATCTAAAGAGTAATGAACTTCACTAGAGGAATTTTTTCAGTCATATTTGGAGCCTTCTTCTTCTTAAAATCAATATCTATATTAGATATTATGTATCTCACAAAAGTAACCTTCTTCTTCTTATTATTTGGTACATGGATGTATACAATCATGTATACAACTTCTTATTTGGATAGTCTGGTCCATGTCTCAAACTAGAGACTATATAATATGTTGTCTCCTACAACCGTCACTATAGCTTCCCTAAAAGTTATCACCTGTGACCTTCCCGGAACAAGGACAACAAAGGAAAAAATAGTAGACAATAATAATACTCTTATAATAATAAAAATAGGAGTGAGAACAATAATCACAATAGTTCCTTCTCAAAGCTATTTCTTGTGACCTGCATGGAACAAGAACCAAAATAAAAATACAATAATAAGAAATAGGAACAACACTCTTCTAGTGTTGTTATCAATCATTCCTCCATGGTCACCTTCCCAGAACAAGAAAACAAGAACAAAAATTATAATATCATTTTGATAAGAACATATTTATTTAACAAGAATAAAAAAAAGACAATCTCATGGTAATCATCATATTATTACCAAGGTGACCTACTTGGAAGAAAAACAAGAAATATCCTAGAGGATATGTTAGTTCATCTTGAAAGCATTTATATCAATAATACTCACATGCTAACAAGTATTCATTGTATTTAGTAGTAATAGAACCTTTCAAGGATTGTTGTCACAACTAGTAATGTACCAATTATCAAACTTGATATGTGCAAATTTGGAAACTTAATAATTTATTCAAACCTAGAACCTGGGATCTTGTGTTCAAGAATGATTTTTGTTAATTTTCTTCTGAGTCTCCTTCACTCAATATGACAAGTATTCTCTTCAACTTGTCCCTTTTACTTAAGACAATATTCTTCTTAGAAATAAATTTGAGTTAGAGAATATAGTGAAAATAAACCCTAAAGTCTCAACCTTAATCAATCTAATACTTTGACTAAAGTTAGTTTATAACTTTAACTTTTAACAGAGGTTAGTATGATAATCATAACATCAATATATGAAAATAAAACTAGATATTCATAAGGTCACAATAATTCCATAACATCTAGAGGCATATGAAAAAAATAAAACCTGAAATGTGTTGGATCTGAGATCCATCGGGATCTATGATTGTTTCTTGGACTAGAGATCCCTTCTCTTGTAATCAGACTTAAAATAGTGATACAATTTAAACATATATAAGTACATACCTTCGACAGTAGTGATAAGAAGTAGTATATAGTGGCACCATCTGACAACAACAACAAGGAATGATGAACCCTAAAACTTCAAATTGCTACAACTTGCAATGTAAAGTTAAATGGAGATGCATTAGGGTAAGACGCACTAGAAAAACCAAATATTAGGCCCAAAATTTCACCGAAAATTTATTGCAACTTGTACTGCAATTGATGTTGGCACTCCAACTAGTGTTGCAGTTGGCACTGCAAGTGGTGCTGCAATTGGCACTAAACCTGATGTTGCAACTGGCACTGTAACTAGTGTTGCAATTGACACTACAACTGGTGCAACAACTACCAGTCCAACTAGTGCTGCAACTGGAAGGAAGGAACAAACATGAAGGAACTCACACTGCAAACCCTATGTTTTTTATGGTTTTTATGAGGGTTATATGGGTTAAGATCTATTTGAGTTAAGGGTTTTTAGGTACCTTTCACGACAATGGATATGGTGTTACATATTATAGGCATTAAAATGAGTTGTAAGGTTTTGATATTAGTGATAATATGCGTTATATGGTTAAGGGTTCATTGAGTTTATAGTGGTTAGGGATTAAAATCTATACAATTTACGGTTTATAATTTTTAACTATTAGAAGTTATAAGTTTATAGTATTATTATTAAGGGTTATATGGGTTAGAGAATACAGTGGTAAATCAGTAGGGATTATAGCAATTCTCAAACTTTATATGTGCAAATTGGAAACTTAATAATTTATTCAAACCTGGAACCTGGGCTCTTGTCTTCAAGAATGATTTTTGTTAATTTTCTTCTGAGTCTCCTTCACTCAAGATGGCAAGTATTCTCTTCAACTTGTCCCTCTTACTTAAGACAATATTCTTTTTAGAAATAAATCCGAGTTAGAGAATATAGTGAAAATAAAATCTAAAGTCTCAACCTTAATCAATCTAATACTTTGACTAAAGTTAGTTTATAAATTTAACTTTTAACAGAGGTTAGTATGATAATCATAACATAAATATATGAAAATACAGCTAGATATTCATAAGGTCACAATAATTCCATAACATCTAGAGGCATATGAAAAAAATCAAACCTGAAGTGTGTTGTTCCTCTTAATGTGTTGGATCTGAGATCCCTCAGGATCTATGATTGTTTCTTGGACTAGAGATCCCTTCTCCTACAATCAAACTCAAAATAGTGATACAATTTAAACATATATAAGTACATACCTTCGACAGTAGTGATAAGAAGTAGTAGACAGTGGCACCATCTGACAACAACGACAAGGAATGATGAACCCTAAAACTTCAAATTGCTACGACTTGCAATCTAAAGTTAAATGGAGATGCGTTAGGGTAAGATGCACTAGAAAAACCAAATATTAGGCCCAACATTTCACCAAAAATTTATTGCAACTTGTACTGCAACTGATGTTGGCACTCCAACTAGTGTTGCAGTTGGTACTACAACTGGTGCTGCAACTTGCACTGAACCTGATGTTGCAACTGGCACTGCAACTAGTGTTGCAATTGACACTGCAACTGGCACTGCAACTAGTGTTGCAATTGACACTGCAACTAGTGTTGCATTTGACACTGCAACTGGTGCTACAACTACCATTCCAAGTAGTGATGCAACTCAAAGGAAGGAACAAACATGAAGGAACTCACACTACAAACCCTAGGTTTTTTATGTTTTTTATTAGGGTTACATGGGTTAAGATCTATCTGAGTTAAGGGTTTTTAGGTACCTTTCACGACAATGGCTATGGTGTTACATATTATAGGCATTAAAATGAGTTGTAAGGTTTTGATATTAGTGATAATATGTGTTATATGGTTAATGGTTCATTGAGTTTATAGGGGTTAGGGATTAAAATCTATACAATTTACGGTTTATAATTTTTAACTATTAGAAGTTATAAGTTTATAGTATTATGATTAAGGGTTATATGGGTTAGATAATACAGTGGTAAATCACTAGGGATTATAGGTAATAGGTGTTATAGAGGTAAAATGTTTTAAAGGATTTAAATGTTAAATGAATAAGGGGCAAGGATTAGGGTTCATATGAGTTAAGGGTAATATGGGTTATATGTAACATGGGTTACAGACTCTAGGGTTAAGTATTATGGTTTATAGTGATTAGAGTTTATAAGGGCTAGGTATTAAGGGTTATTCAGTGTTTATGATATGTTATGCAAATGTTAAGGTTTATGTGGTATGCAATGTTAGGGTATTTTTTAGTGGCAAATTTTCATCGTCTGACTATGTTTTGTCTTTTTAATATATATATATATATATATACATATATTGATCTGGATTATTTTCGGCATGAATGAGAGCGGAGATATAACACATAAATATTTAGAGATATTGCAAGAGAGACAACAATATAACAGAGATATATCGGAAATATAACAAGAGTCACATATATACAGTAATACATGATTTCTATTAATGAAATAAATGTACAAAGACTGTAAAATACAGAGTGAAAGACTCGCTAGAATGGTGGTAGCTTATCTCTGAGAAGAGATGTGACAGCTACTCGCATCCGTAAGAAGATGATTACAATGAGGCTCTGAAGGCCCTTTTACAATAAAAGAGAATGCCAAAAGTCTTAGACATCCAAAAACCTAACCCTAGGAGATGAAGCGCCAAACGTCATGTGGGCCCCGTTTGGGTAAGTTAGTACATCAACTTCTCGGGGTCGTAACTTTTGCATACGATCTCCGTCTTAGGCATGTGATAGATCATTGGAAAGGTATCGTCGAGGAGATTCATTTTGGGGGATCAATCAATCCTTCAGCTATCATTGAGAACCTCTATCTCGAAAAACCTTCATTTGGGCCCTCAAAATGGCCCCAGAAGTTAAAACCTGCTAAAAATAGTAAATTGCCAAAATTGCCAGAAAATTGTTTTGAGCCATTTGGAAAAGGTGGGTGGCCACCGATATCTACCTGGATCATATATATATTCACTAATTGGTCATTTTCCCTTTAAAAGTATGATTTATAGAATGATTTAAGAGTTATAGATACTAGATTTTCATCATCATCATCATTTCCATTGTCATGATCATCATCATACTGTCATGATCATCATGATCATTGTCATTATCTTTGTAACCAGTGGAAATCAAAATTATCGGTGTCATACTCCTCATCATCATCGTCTTTGTCATCATTTTCATTGTCATCAAATTCATCATCGTTGTCATTGTAATTTCCATTGTCATCATCATTGTCATTGTCATCGCCTTAATTAACATTTTTTTTTCACTTTCATCATCATCATCATCATCATTATCTTTGTCACCATTTTCATGGTCATCATCATCGTCGTCATCTTCATTGTCGCAGTTGGAATCATCATCATCATTTTCATTGTAATTGTCATCATCATCATCATTCCCATTGTCATCATCATCATCATATCATCATCTTCATTTTATCCCTACTCCTCCTCATCATTTCAATCATCATCATAATTATCATTGTCATCACATTCATCATTTTTTTCATCATTTTCATTGTCATCCTTTCCATCATTGTAATCATCATTTTCATTATCATCATCAAAATTTCCATTGTCATGGTCATCATGATCATCATCATCATCACCATCTTCATCATCATCATTGTCATTTTCATCACATCATCATCATCATCATCATCATCATCATTGTCATCATCATCATTGTCATCATCATCATTGTCATCATCGTGATTGTCACCACCATAATCAACATTGTCAACATCCTATTCCTCATCATATCCATCATTGTCATCTTCATCATTATCATTTTCATTGTAGTCATCATCATTGTCATCGTTGTCATCTGTATCATCGTCATCTTCATCTTCATTGTTGTCATTGTCATCACCATAATAAACATGGTCATCGTCTTTGTTGTCGTCATTGTCGTCATCATCATCATCATCATAATCCTCATTGTTATCATTGTGTTCATTGGCTTGTCATTGTCATCATATAATCATCATGATCATGATCATGATCATTATCTTCATCATCGATGTCAGCACCATAATCAACATTTATACATTATACTATTCCTCCTCCTCCTCCTCATCATCATTGTCATCATTTTCATTTTCATCATCATCATCACCATCCTTGTTGTCGTCATTGTCATCACCATAATCAATATTTTCGTCATCATTGTCATCATCATCATCATCCTCACCTTGATCGTCATGGTCATTGTCATCGTCATCATCATCATCATTGTTGTTGTCATTTCCATTCTCATGATCATGATCATCATTGTCATCATATCATCATCGTCATCATAGAGATGATGGGTTATATTAGTTGGGATTAATAATAATATGGGCTATTAAAAGGGTTGGCGATTATGCAAGTCATAGGAGTTACATGTTATAAGATATAAATTTTTGGTAATTATACAATTTTAGGGTCAAGAGTTAGGGGTTATATGTCAATGTTTCATCAAAACCTGCACAAGAAAATATAAAAAAATATTATTAAGAAAATTACGAGAGATTCAATATGGAAGAATGAGAAAATATATTCACACTACTCCAATGAGTTGGTCAATGAATGAGTGAAATACACTCATATATAGGCATGAACATTCCATAATTAAGAAAATAAATCAAACAGTTAGATTTCATTAGGAATGCATGCATGAATAATAGTGATGGTCTAAATAGAAATTCTAAAATAGAACTAGTCAGTTAACTTGCACTGAACTAGTGTGTCGAAAATAGAAATTTATCCAACACCCCCCTTTAACATTACTATGGAGTAAAAAATGAGTCTCGGCTGCCAGGCCATATTAGGTACTATGTACAATGAAACTAATTAACATTGAATAAAAATGAGGAAAGTGGGAAAACCACGTGGGAACAACCTCCCCCCTCAAAATACAATGCATCAAAAGAAGAAAAGGCAACTGCTAGGAAAATGTGTTCTTCACTCAAAGATGATCCCACAAAGTCTGAAACTTCAGCTCACTGAAAGTCTCATTTTCCTTTTCTCTAGATTGTTTGGCTTGCTCCAAGAAGTGTAGCTTTGATACCATGTCAATGTTTCATCAAACCCTACACAAGATATCTAGCTAAAGAAAATAGAAACAAATATTATCAAGAGAAGGATGGGAGATTCAATATGGAAGAATGAGAAAATATATTCATGCTACTCCAATGAGCTAATCAATGAATGAATTATTGATACAATGAATGAGTGGAATACACTCATATATAGGCAAGAATATTCCATAATTAAGAAAAGTAATAAATTAGTTGTCTTTCCTTAGGAATGCATGCATACATAATAGTGATTGTCTAAATAGAAAGTCTAAAATAGAATTAGTCAATTAACTCCCACTGAACTAGTGTGTCGAAAATATAAGTTTCTCCAAGATTATAGGTGTCAGCAGTTTATAGGGGGTTAGATTATTATGGGTAATTATTATAGGGATTAAGTCTTAGGGGAAATGATTATAGATATTAAGTGTTATAATTGTTATGGGTTATAAGTGGTATTTTTGGAGTTATATTTCTTAAAGGTTATAGGGTTGATGGGATTATATTGGTTATGTGTAATATGGTTGTGGTGTGTGGCGTACCTAACCACCCACAAGATGAGGCACGCTACTTCAAAACACACCTCAAAACTAATTTCAATTATGATATCATTTAGTTAATGAAGAAGCATGAAATACACACATGCAATAATCAATATTCATGTTATATCATAAAAGTAAAAAATATTCCATGCATAACAATAACTAGCAAACATGCATATTATACAAAGAAATATCAAAGATAATAATTAATACATAGCATAAATACATATACAATCAAAGGAAACCATGACAGAGAGCACTTAACTTAAAAAAACCAATAACCAATTGGTTGCAGAGAAAGGATGTTGCACCCAACCATCGACGTTTTTGTTCCGAGTCTCAACAATAGGTCACCCATGATCTAGGGCTATGAACCCATGAGGATGGTTTCCAAAGAGACACTCGGCTTCCCAAAAAATTCAATGCTCAATATCTCATAGGTTTGATCAACACATTGTTAGGTAGCTAGGGAGGTAGTAGTGGGGGGCCCAGAGGGACCATAGTGATAATAGTGGAGACCATTCAATGTAAGGTGGACTAGGTCCACTATATTATTAAATAAGACCCACTATGGTAGTTAGATATAATAAATGGGTTGTCCATTGGATGTAACTTGGGTGGTTGGGATGAATGATTGTTACCCTCCCCATCGAGGTTCAATTCCTTGTAAGTGACATGTTATGCCCTTAAATGGTTTTATTCTGAAAATATTTGCCTCCCTATGTTCCCTTACGGGTTTTGGGGAGTTAACGTGGAGTAGCGAGCACCCCTGCTGCCGTGAACCACATTATATATATATATATAAGATATAATAAATGGGCAGTTAGATATAATAAATGTAAAAGGACTTCTTATAAGGTTCTACTTCTAGAAGATTCCTTCTCTATAATGTTCTTAGGTGATGGTAGCACTATATAAATGGGTTCAAGCAATGCAATGGGACATGGAGAGAATTATTGTATTGTGATCTATAGCTCAATAGAAGGATGCCCCCTCAAAGAGGCAAGTGAATAGGAGATGATCCCTTCCATAATACGATACATTGTATGGTGTTTCCCTACCTCAAAGGTTTGGTAATAATAAATTGTGGTTTCTTCTATCTTTCTCTGTGGATCTATTGTGTATTCAGTATTTGTGGTGATTATATTTGTAGATCTGTTCAGGTACTTAACACACACAAAAATCCAAAATACACATGCTCTCTTCTCTCTAGCCCGCACCACCCAAAGAAAATGAACTTCCTTCAATGCCATGACGTGCCTCAAGATACCCACTTCTTTCCATGGCTCTAGTGCATATGATCAAGAATATTCATGTTGGGACTCTCAGGATTCACAACAGTGAAAATATTTTAGCACATCCCAATTTGGCTCACGCATGCAGGCACTAATTCATGGTCATAATACACCAATATTTACTACAACCAACAAAGAATCGCTTCCTTCCTCCATGATTCATTCCCATGTCCCAAATATGAACAAGAATGTATGAGGAATATTGAATGAGAAACAATGAATGAATAACCCAAAAATAAAGAGTGAACTCCCAAATAACCCAGAAGAGGTGTTTATATAATTACATGAAATCAAGAACCATATGGTCTTTTCCCGAAGAAGCTCATGTAAACACTAATTTGTCTCTAAACTTACAACACTACTAAATATGGGGTAAAAATTCTACAAACACTTCTGACATTAAGGATAAATTTAATCATATCATTGCAAATTACGACATAATATGAAATTTTAATATTTTTTTAATATTTGTTTTTTCTGGGCATTTTGATGAACATCATACTTCCAACGAAATTCTATATTCATAAATCTTGTGATGATAGTTCATCTATTTATCGATGAAAATAGAGAATGCCAACTACCCATTTGAAAATGGTTTAACAGTCACCGACTTGGTCAACTTTGACATAGTCAATGTTCATTGGAAAATCAATGGAGGTTGGTGTTTTCGACTATTTTGTTGTAGGTGCGATGGTTATAAATTATTTTTATGCTCATTGTTTGTTGGATGATTTATTAGTCTTTTTTTTATTCTACTTTCCTTAAATCCAATTATTGATTTGCATTGTTCATATTTTGTACTTTGAAGGCTAGAAATTTTTAATATTACTTTGTCTCTTTTTAAATACCTATATTGGATCCCTAACCCTTAGACCCTCTTTAATTTGGTGACAAAAATTGTTCCCTAGGAAATATGTATGAAAATGTCTACTCAAATCCATTTAATTCCTATACAAGTTGTCTTGGTCTAGTTCTGTTTTATTGTTTGATGTTATTAACTGCTTATAGTCAATATTTGGAACTTATCTAGTAAAAATGTATGGTTTTGATCAGTTGATTAATTGTTGACTACTATTATAGACCTTGAATAAATCTACGAAAAAATTGGATTAATTCTCTAGTACATATGGGGTCAATATAATTCGATGGAATTTGTACCATAAGAATGTATTTGTATATTAATGTACTTATATTGATTCAATGTATTTTGTTGTAAATATATGAAATCTCAATGCCAACACTCTAAGAGAGTGAAAGGACAATTTCTAGGTTAAGGGATTCATTGGAGGAAGAGATCAATAATTATGGGAAATGTTATTTCCATTGGAATCAATGCAAGGGCTTGAAAAGAAGAAGACTTGTAACGAAAACAATTGAAAGACATTGTTGGATGTATGGACATTGTGAAAGGGGCCATACATATCATCCCATGGTAAGTTAATCAATCTTTATGTCTTTGTATTGATCATATTTATAATTTTTTCTTGTGTTTTAATATTTTTTATATACACTAATGTTAATGATTGTTTGTAATTGTAAAGATAAATCCTCTTAGGTATATGTCGTTGAATAAATATTTTCCAAGTAGTAGTAGAAATACTATTATACAAGATGTGGAAGATGGCATGGATATTGAATATCAAGTCAATCTTATGGAAGAATATGACACCAATAATATTGTTGATCCGAATGATGGGACACATAGATTGATCAAATACATCTTTTCTCCTATCAATGAGGAAAACTATGATGATATTTATGATGTACCTCTACTTGAGAAGGTAGAACAACCCCTTTATGAAGGCTCAAGAACACATATTCTCTATACTATAATATTATTGGTGAACTTGAAGGTATTGAATGGTTTGTCAAACACTCACATAGATCCTAATGTATGTAATAGAATTCGTCATACATTATACATAAAGGATGACTTTATTTTTCTGTATTTTTAGTGTAAATTAAGGATGCAATATCTTTAATTACAATTATTTATATTAACTTGTTATGTTTTATGATGTACATTGTTAGGTGAAAGTTTCTTACCACTGCCAAATAATTAACCTCACACATACAGAGAGATGTGTGACATTATGAAATATATTGGAATGGAGTATTGGGATATTGATGCATTTCTAAATGATCATGTTATATATTATGGACAATATGCATCGGAAATGAAATTCTCATGATTTCAAATCAATAGATGTTGAATCGAACATGTAACAAAAAATGTGCCTCACATGGTTCTTTATCATATTTTGATAATTCCACGTTTGTGGTGATTGTTCATGTGCCAAATAATTGCACAATTTATGGATTACCATGAATGGAACATAAGTGAACATGGTGTTCTTCGAATTCTTGCATATGGTTCTACATTTAGGAACATCGAAGAAATATGGCCAATTTTTAAAGAAGATCCTCGTAATTTTATTCTTTCATTGGCCACTAATGGTGCAATCCATATGGTGAGATCATGCATATTTACATAGTGTGGCCTATTTTTTTTTTAAATATTAACCTTCCTCCTTGGATGTTAATAAATAGAGAGCACAAAATGTTGGCAATGATTTTCCCAGGTATTTTTTTACAAATTTAGTTTGAAAGATTCATTTTGTTTGTCTTATTCATTGCATAACTACGTTATTGAAAGGCCATTCAGATCCATCAACATGACACTACACAATAATAGAATATATACGTACCATTATGGTGTAGAACATTCCATATTTGGCATACCTTCATATGGAAACCGCATACTCCTTAAAACACATATGATCATTCATGCTCGTTATCACATGTTAGAGTTGGTATTTCATATTTATCTCTTCCTACATAGATTAATTTGCATGGCCCTTCTTGTAGTGGTACTACATGTAGTAGTGCATCATCATCATCTGCGGATTCTCTAACTCATAACACTTATTATCCATTCTTTAATCCTCCTCCAAGCCCCTCGTTACCATATGCTCATATCTTTAACATAAACCAAAACAATTTCATCAAGTTCTTTCCCCCAAGGGAAGGTTTATGCCTAATAAAATGCACCCAATCAACTTAATGTGCATAATAATAAAAAGAAAAAGAAAGGGAAGAATAATGTGACCAATCAAATTTGAAGGTATGGGGGTAACCCTCATAATATTCCCATTAATGCTAGAGAAAAAATAATCTTGCAAACCAAAAAAAAGATCCAAAGCATCCTCCTAAGAAAGAAAAGGATCCTCAATTCAAGACAAGCCATCCTTGTTCACTTTAAAACGTGTATGGATATTACACTCACCATTGTCCTCCTTTACCCAAATTCCATTTTTTGTTGGAAGAAGCAAATCAACGTGTGTCTGTTAACGCCACTCAAAATAAATCTAGTACTCAACCTACCCATCCTCAGGTTTCCAAATCTATGGTGTGTATAAACTCTTTTCTAGAACAAGGGTAAGTAACGATACAATTGATGATACCTCATCTGAAGAAACCATATAAAATTAATCCTCCTACATATCATTCATTCTAAAATATCTACATGAATTCTACAAATGTCATTCTTTAGACCTAAAGAAATTAATATGGTATGAAACTTGAATTTACACCTTTTATTAAGGAAAATGAACCACCCATAGCTAGTGATCCCTTTGAAATTATACGACCAAATTTTGAAATTATTACCAAAGTACTAAAGGTGTAGCTTCCCTAGCACCCAACTAGGCTATACCACATAAATTTTTGAACTGTATACAAAATTAAAACATATACACAAAGAAACTCTTGCAGAACTTTATATATATATAACATGCAAATCCATTCTTCAAATGCACAGATTCATACACGATAATAATAAAAAATACACATGTAACACACACAGGAAAATCATAAAAATAAGCGTACACATAATAATGAAACATGTAATTTAACACAAAATGGACACTTATCTTGGTAAAAATATCACCAACTGCGTGTATACCTTCCATGAACCTCCCAGACTTAGAACACATTGCTCATCACTGTCAGTAGTGGGTCACCCTGAGTTAGGACTAAACTCCACCCAAGTAAAGGGATTCATAGGCAAGGTTGATACAACTGAAAGTTGCACAGTCAACAAGAAGTTTTCCATAACAAGAGCCAACTCACACTAACTACCTACAAACTCTCATTCCCCACATGCCCATCCCACCCCAGGAAGTGTGCCCCTTCTCTGCTCAACAGTCCTTCGACTGCCCCACTTCCCTTTCAGGGCTTCAAAAATAGGACATACATGAATTCTCAGAGAACTATAGTTTTCATTGAGCTCCCTCTAGAAAAATCACTTCTCCAACAACCTCTCTGACATGGAGAAAGTTTCTTACAGGTATGAAAACCTTCTTCTTCAGTCCACGGGCCTGACAACCCACATCTTTAAATAGACATGCCTAACAACCTACTTCTTCAGTCCATCTCCTAAGTCAATCGAGTATAGATACATGTACAGGTACTGTGATAGGAAGGTACAAAGGGAAAGTACAAGTATAGGTATAGTGACATGAAAGTACAAAGGACAACTTAATGAGTGAGTGAATGATGATGGAATGATAAAAAATGAACTAATTCCAAACTATATGTATGCATGTTCCCACCTTGACACTTGTGATGTTGAGAATTAATTTGGCCCACTTGTCCCCATATTTAGAACTTAGGATAAAATAATTTTCCATACTTTATACTTTAAGGAATATTAATATAATATTCCTTTTGGCTTAATCCCCCTAGCTTAGCCCCTTATCCTTATATTTTATCCTCCTTTCCCTAACTAGTGGAGTTTAGTCCGAGCTTGGGGGTGACCCACTACTGCGAGTGACGAGCATCGTGGTCTATGGATGTGAGGTTTGTGGAAGGTCTACACACAGTTGGTGATATGTTTACCAATATAAGTGTCCATTTTGTGTTAAATTACATGTTGCATTATTCTGTATGCATTTATTTTTATGGGATTTTCCTGTGTTTTGCATGTGTATTTTTATTATTATTTTGTATGAATCTGTGCATTTGCAGAATGTATTTTTCTGTTTTAAGTTATATATATAAATTTCTGCAAGAGTTTATGTGTGTATATGCTTTAATTTTGTATAAAGTTCGAAAATTTTATGTGGCATAGCCTATTTGGGTGCTACGGATTCTACAATATGGTATCAAAGCATGGAATTTTTAAGTGGCATGACTGAGCCTAGGTTGTTGGGTATGCTAAAAAAGGTGGCTTTGTATCATACCACTCCTAAACCTCATCCGAGGGATGCTCATAATAATTCTTCCATGGATGATTTGTCACAATATCCCACTTCCATGTCTATCATTGAGACACTTTAAAACTTCCCCTTGTAGTGAACGTCCTTGATAATGGCTTTGTGTGTAGTTGATTCATCTAATTCTAGATCAACCACATTTAAATTAGATTGGACAAAACTTCATCTTATTTATTCACTTGCATTTCAGGTATTGGTGACCATAAAAAAACTAATTGCAAACCATTGCATTATCAATGAGGGTGATTCCACATATCATGTCCACCCATGTTTGGAAAAATTTAGGCTCTCTATAGTTGATCCCATCACTAATTATCTTTCATGCATATGATGGTCATTATTCCCAAATGTAAGGACTTTTACAAAATGTTCCTATCAAAATTGTTTGTAATATTCTCTTGATACATATTGAGGTTGTAGATTCCCAATTATATTATGACATTCTATTAGGATGGAGTTATATGCATGCCATGAATGTTGTAGTGTTCATAGTATTTCATCTCATGATTTTTTCCCTTTAAGGAAATATTGCAGCCATTGATCAACTTATGTATCATTATCCTAATCAACATGTCATCATGCAAATACCTCACTAATTCTTGAAGGTAGCCTAACTATGTTTTCTTTTTACGAGATTGGTATTTTGTTAAAACATGCTTCTTTGTTCAATACCTACTTAGGACCATCACCAAATATCCCCCTTAAAGGAACATCTTGTATGTTTACTATTACATATAGACAATCATCTTCAAAAGTGAATACTAAGTGTGCTACTCCCGTAGTGGTAGGAAACCAATGGGATGGCTCACCTATTACAAATATTCCATTCCTTGGTTTCCTTATCCTAGTATAGTTGGAACCCCTATCATGCTAACATTGAATCTCCCAAGACTAACTTTAGGTATCAAAACCTAGCTAATCCACTAGTTTCTTCAACA
>SNQJ01S0185576.1:25418-36117 GCA_010110895.2 Picea sitchensis | reverse complement strand
AATCTTTAAGAAACTCCTTAATCATTTAGTTGCATAGATCATCCATGATGTGTTGGGGGAATTAGATGTATTGATAGGAACACACATTGGTGATAATTTCATTGCTTCATTTATCTTTATTGCAACTTTATGATTTATGTTTTTTGTCTATGTGAACAATTGAATTAAACTTTGAATATCTCTTAGTTCATTTGTTTTATGGTGTGAATCAAGAAGGGGTTGAGTATCCCACTTGGGGAGGCATCACCTTCTTTGATTCTTGAGTTCTTTTTGTGGTTGTCAGTGAAAGCGGTCCAATAGAGTAAGTGCTATTGGGGCATGCTTGGCTTATGTGTGTAAATCACTTACATCTTGTTGTATCTTGTGTATCTTTGTATCTATTTGTGTATTTTGTAAACCTTGTAACGTTTATAATTCTTTTGTAGGTAATTGTAACCTTGGGTTTGTGGGTAGCTTAACTTATTTCATTTGTAACACTTTTGTAATAAACCACCCTAAAACTTAGTTGACCCCATTTGCCCAACCTTAGGCACTAGTCTTAGTTGACTCAGGGAAAGGGCTGATTGACATTTAGATTAGACTTGCACTTTGCATTTGCTGCCTTAGCATCATAGGCTAGTTTTCCCCTTGGCCTTTAACAAATTAAAACTAACTCCTAGAACCTTAACACTAAAATCAATCTAGTAACTAGGAACTACCCCCCTTGGCTTCCCTAGGAGTAAGCCTAGAAGGAAGAGGTTCCAGTCAAGGTGACAGTGTGGACTGAGAACCTAGACATTGTGTCTCCAAGGACACACTAAGTGAGTTGGACTTAGCTCACGTTAGCAAGTGTGTATTGAGTATCCCACTGGGAGGCATCACCTTCTTGATTCTTGAGTGCTTTTGTGGTTGCTAGTGAAAGCGGTCCAATACAAGTGCTATCAAGTGCATGCTTGGCTTATGTGTGGGAATCACTTACATCTTGTTGTATCTTGTGTATCTTCAGACTCCTATTTGTGTATTTTGTAAACCTTGTAACAATTATAATTCTTTTGAAGGTAATAGTAACCTTGGGTCTGTGGGTAGCTTAACTTATTTCATTTGTAACACTTTTGTAATAAACCACCATAAACTTAGTTGACCCCATTTGCCCAACCTTAGGCACTAGTCTTAGTTGACTTAGGGAAAGTAATGATTCACATTTAGATTAAGACTCAGACTTCTGTGATTTACCGCTTTAAAATCTTAGGCCAGTTTTCCCCTTAGCCTCAATCAAATTCAAAACTAACCCCTGTGAACTCAACACTTTTCAAAATCAATCTAGTAACTAGGATCACCCCCTTTGGCTTCCCTAGGAATAAGTCTAAACGGAAGAGGTTCAAATAAGGTGACAAAGGTAATCGAGAACTCAGGACATTGTACAGTCTCCAGGACACTAAGTGAGCTGGACTAGCTCACGCTAGCAAGTGTGTATTAGACCAAGAACACAACCTTAGGAAAAATTTAATTAAATTTAATTAATTAAAAACCTATCTAGACTAGACGAAACTCCGCGAAACTTTCTAAGATGTCATACATGGTCACTTACATCATTCCTAAACAAAGTTTACCGTGAGGACAACTCCACTAGAACATCCTTCACCATTTGGAGGAATTATTGCTGGTGTGAAAGAAAAACTCAAGGGAAATTACTAAGGCTGAAAAGCCAAATTAATAACACGAGGATAAAACCCTGAAAGAACTTGCCACTAATGAATAAAATCCCCAAGGTAACTGAATTTAACTATGATCCATGCACTCCCATTACATTATTAACCCACGCAGCGGAAATTCCGCTTACAAAATGTGTACCGAGGTAAATTGCCCAAAGAGAAAAATAATTTTGATATATTAGTCAAGCAGTGAATATAAAACATAAGACAAATAGATATTCATAACATAATAATATTAATAAATAATAATTATTATTAATGAAAGGTCATGTCTCAAACGACATGACTATTGGTAAAGGGCACCCCTCATGGGTATATGCTGTGCCCTCATTCTCAATTGTAATCATCCCATATATCTATCTTTATTATTCATTCTTATTACATATATATTTGTCCATATGGATTTGCTTACTATATTCCGTGACTTTGGGATTAATCTTGTGCGAGCCTAACCTTGTCTCGCCCCTACTGGTGCACGAGTTGTGTTTTCCGATCCCGCCATTGGCCACCCCTTTATCGATCTTAATCGATCCCTAGCCAAACCCACGCTTCGCAGTTTGATTTAGATAGGCCATTGGCCACAATCAATTTTTTGGAGTTTCTCTGATTCACAGATCTTTGACCAAACTTAGCCCTTGGCCAATTGTAATTCAAAATTCCGTTAAATAAAGAATAATGAAAAAAAAAGAGAGTTCTAGTTTTGAAGAAAATTAAATTTATTAAAAAATTATTATTATAAAAAATATATATTAGAAGGCTATATCATTTAAAAAAGTCTTGCTTTTGAAGAAAATTAAATTTATTAAAAAAATTATTATTATAAAAAAAAAAAAAATATTAGAAGGCCATATCATTTAAATAAATTAAAAAAAAAAACAAACAAAACAAAAACAAACAAAACAAAACCATGCGAACTTGTCTCCTACACCAGATCCTTCCTAAACCTGTGGACCTTCCTCACTTCCATAACTCTCGCATTACCATCCGCCCCCTGCCCCTTATAGCCTCCCCAAACCTGTCCCCTCAGAATTCTACCCTCCCCATTAACTCCTCTCCTCTCCCATTTCCCCGCAATACCCAGACCTCGCTCCCCGCTGTTTCCTCTCCTCACCTCAAGCCAAGGATCACTCACCATCACGCAAATTCTCCTACAACTGCATTTGCCCCACCATCGACATTTCACGGACTCCCTGACAGGTTCCCTCACAATTAAACACACAACTGAAAGGCACACCTGTAATTCCGTTTCACTCCCTCACAAACCCTCATCACGATTCATGTCCATACCCTCCGCGTCTATACACGATTTCCTGTATTTTCCTTCAGTCCGTCTACAACCGCATAGGTAGATAATTCTAGTTGCACACAAGTCAATAAGAATAGGGAATTGGAGAGTATTGACAACTCAGAATCCGATTGTTGCAAACATTAAAGACCGAGCAGAAGTCGCGACTAGTGAGTGCATCAATTCGGGTTAACACAGATTATGGTTAAGGCATCTCCGAGACGGGATTAGTACTGTTTTAAAACATTTATTTTATGCAATTGTTTAAAGGTCTCTAATGAAACAAAATTTAAATAGAAGCGCATGTTCAATTTAAAAGCCTTTTTCTTTAAAAGGAAAAATATAAAGTACAAGTTATAAGGGTGACAAAATTTATAAGGGAAAAAGATTTTTTATATATTAAAGGGAAAAAAGTGATAAAAGGTTAAAGATTTATTATTAAGCTTTATTCAAGGATACTTTAAGAGGTTTTAAGGTTTAAGTGATATAATAAAAAGGGGAATTTCTAATAAAAGTTATAAAGGGCAAAGCAAATAAATAAATAAATTATTAGTCCATTACTAAGTCAAAATGGAAGGAGGAAGATTCCATCATACTTATAAAAAATATGAGGATCCCGTATTAAATGTTAATGGGATTATTCGGGGAAAGAATATCAACATCGCCATTTCATTCAATCAGCTTAGAAAAATCATACACCCGCTAATCTGCAAACCAACTAATGGTTTTAGAGCCAAATATAAATGAAAATAAAACGGTCTTTCGATGGGAAATAAGAAATTAAGAACCTGCCAACCATTCATTGATAAGTACAACTAGGTCAATTCAATGGTATCAATCGTATCAAAGACAAAGGTTGATAAGTGGGTCAATGGGTAGATACCTGTGCACTTTGTTCAAATAATAAAGAGAAAGTTTCTAACATTTTCTTATAAGAAAAGAAATTCACATTACAGATTCTACAATGAAGTCAATTTCAAAAACTCCATCATCAGAAGATCTGAAGGACATATAAGAAGTGATCCTTCCATAACCATAAGTCAATACAAAAATTGCAAGATCGACAAGAAGAATGTGACAAAATTCTCGTTGAAAAAGACGAAGAGATATCTCGCCTAAGAAATCATAATCAAAAACTACTTTCAAAAATCACGAAGTCCAAGGAAAAGAAGCGGTGTTTCTTAAAAGTTCGGAATAAGAAAATCCAAGGTCTTAAAGAGAAATTAACTGAAAAAGACGAAGAAATCTCCTACCTAAGGAACCTTAACAAGAAATTACTTGAACAAATTAAAATCTTAAAGGACAAAAGAAAGGAGAATCTAGGGTCAAAAAATAAAGATGATGCTTCGAAGAACAAGAAGAACTTTTACGATTAAGACGACATAATCAAGATTTATTAACTCAAGTTAAAAAGCTCAAGCACGATAAAAAAGTCTTTACAAGAAGAGCTATATCGCAAAAACATCATTAATCATTAAGGAAACAATGACTAATCCAATTGAGAATTTATCCGACACTCAAATCTCGACAAGAGAAAAAGGAACCAATATCGCATCTAGCTTGTGGTAGGAAAGGGCCGAGGGCTTTGAAACCCACATCGTGAGCTTCCCACCCAATCGGCCACCTCGGGATGGGGGCTCTTTTCATTTAGAGGGCAAGTCCAAGGGAGATTCCAAGTCAATCTGGATGAATGAAGGGAAATGAATAAGGACCAAGTCGTAAGGGAAACCCTTCCACAGATTCATGCCCGATATGAGATAGTCACTAAGATATAACCACTGCTAAAGTACCTGCTTACGAGACAAAGACAAAGAAAACTAGAGTATGCTTTCAGTGATTAGCATCATAAAACCAATGTGGACTATCTCTAATACATGAGTAATTAATAATGCTATTATTGACGGTCAATGATGTCTAATAAAGCAAAGACTATAACTTCTCAATAAAGTATAAAGGACAAATAGTATTCAATGTGCAATTTAAACCATGTATCATACCATCAATGCATTAAATGTGTCAAATCAGCTCATATATATAATAGGTTTGCTGCGTCACCTATATGTTTTTCTGCAGTAGGTGTGATGTCAAGCTTTAATCAAAGGTTAAAAAGATGACAGAGAGCAAAAACGCTTTATCAAATTAGCTTACACATGCAATTACTAACTCAATGTCAAACAATAGGGTTGCTAGATGTCAAAACGTTGCATGTATAAGCAAGAAACAAGGAGTATGATACACAGCCTATGCTATTTTGGTGTTGCAGGTTTAGCTAGCCAAAGTGGACGCTGACTTCTAACCAAAGAAAAAATGCAATTTGATTCCACGGCCACAAAGAGGAGACAAGGCCGCAACTTTCATCCAAGCAAAATTCAAAATAAGGCCAACGCTGTCCTCTCAAAATTAGTCCTAAAAACAACTAGGGTTAGTAGATAAGCTAGCTAGGGTTTGCAATTGAAAGAGTTTTGAGAAGATTTACACAACAAGCTCAAGCAAGAGGTTCTAGACTAGCAGCCTTGGGTTAATGAGTCAAAAGGAAGGGTAGCTAATGGTTTGAAGGACTTCAAACCTAGGGACAAGAGGCCTGTGGTTCAATGGTGTTGCTAAAGCAAGGCCACTAACCCCAACCCTAAAGAGAAAAGTCTTATCTAGGTGTAGGTAAAGCTAGGCCTAGTGCTTCAATCTTCTCCTAGGACTTTCTTGGCAAAAAAACGGCTAGCATAAAAGACAAATCAAGACAAGAGAGTGAGGTGAAGGAGAGTGTTGAAATGGCAAGGCTTTCTCAAACCCTAGAAGTAAAACCTAGGTGTAAACTCAATTAGCCTAGAATTACTTTCTTCAACTTGTACTTAAAAACTAGCACAAGATAAAAGAAGGCTAGTGTAGCTAAGCTGTGGCTAAACCTCTAGAATCAAATGGCTTAATGTTTATGCTATGGGGGACATAAAGCCTCAACCTACTTCTTGTCGTGTAGCCCTAGGGTTTCAAGGATGAAGAAAATCAAGATACAACAAATGTAAATGCTAACCACAACTATTCAATCAAGAAGCTTTTGAAGAAAAACACTTAAGCAAGATCATGAAGAAACATGCATCCACACCCTAGTTGTAAACCTTCCAAATAGCATATAACACCACTTCACCAAGAAATAAGACCTCAAGAAGTTAAGTGCCCTCCAAGAGACAAAAAAATGCAAGACAAGAGCTAGAAGTCTCTCACAAATGAGAGCAAGTTATGTTATGATCCATATGAGGGAAAACATCCTCTATTTATACAATACTTTGACCTTAAAATTAAAATAGGTCAACAAAATAGCCGGCATGGCTAAAAGTCCAGTTTTAAAACATTTGTCACTTTTAAATGCTAAAAATGCCAAAATATGTAGTTGTTGAGACGCTAAGCCCCTGTTGGAGACGTTAGCCCTTAGGGGCATGACAACACCTCAAATGAGTTAAACGCTGTCTCCCTCCCTTGGGCTCCAGTGATCATCCCACACGTACAAACAAGCCTAAGAAAGTCGCCATCAGCAATTGAAATCGCCCAGCATCAATGGTGGCGTCCCCGTCCATCATGGTCCATCGCCCACCTGCTGTATCGGGATCCCTCTATAAACTAATAATCTATGTCAAAACGCCTGAGATGCCCTTCTCCTTCCTCAGGTAAGGGTTACACCATCGTCTCCTATCTCATCCTAACGCTCCATCTCGATGGGCTCTTTAGCCCCATGGAGGTCCGAATCATCATCTCCCCATGTGCAGACCGATCCTCTGGTAATTGGGTTCAATGGCATGGTCCTCGCGACATCAAAGTTAATACCTGGCTCATCGGCCCTAGACATCATAGCAATAAATCAAATCTCATCATTAAAATTACTAAATGTATGCACATGACACTCTAATAAATTCTAATAGCTCAAAGACCTTTACATGTAATCTACCCATACAAAGTCAAAGTAACCAAAGGCAACTCTGCATAATAATACCTACAAGAACTGAAAGTTCTCGCAGTTGCCATCCAAAACATGCATACAGTGACGGATATGGTTTTAGGGATGTCCTGCTACGACCTAGTCGGGTGTTGCCTGCGGGTGCCTTTGTAGGAGGCGAAATGCACTGGCCATGGATGCAATTCTTTCCAAGCCCCATTGCCCTATCTTCTTTATTTATATTTGCTGCAAGCCTTGACTAAGAGGACACCGCCTTGGCTAGGTGGCCGAGCCTAATGAAGGTTACCCACTAGTATCTTCAAGCAGTAAATGAGAGGGTCGGCTCGTGATGACCCTTTCCCTTGGCCATGCAAACCAAAGGTCACCACCTGGCGTGGTAAACTGATGGTGGCAATGTCATACCGCTAAATACCTATGAACATAATGGGTCACTGATGAGACCTCCCATCCCTCTTAAAGTTGTAAGGTCTTTGCACTTTATTTATTTATCATCTTCTTGGGGTCCCTCAGTTTCTCATGAGATGCTTTTTATTGCCTCCTGACCTCTCGTACAAGCATCTCTAAGTTTCATTTTTCCTATGGCTTTTATCTTTACCACCTGCTTTACCTCCTGGCTCCTTTAGCCCCTTCTTCCCACAAGACAAGATGTACCCGATGGTCCTCCTAATGGCTTAATTAGGGAATGGGATGAATGATGATATAAGATGGAAAAGGGAAAGTATGAGGGGAACGGACGATGATTCCTTCAAACCCCTTTGGTGGCTAACCAAACCATGAATACCAACCTACTAGACTGGACGCAATTAGTCACCCCAACAATGGTCAAGTAGATTAGCAAAAGTCCAAGCAGCTTATCCCAAATGAAAGATCTAATGCATACATAAGAAGGTTATAATGATCATGACACATACCATGATGCCTGGACCAATTACTCCTCATGGAGCAAGAGCCTCTCCGATGCAAAACCCGCTTCCAGAGGATGGAGGTCGCACCACTGGGACAGACAAAGTCGGGTCGAGAAGAAGAAGAAGATGGGTCCCTCCAGGACCATGCTCAAATGCCCCGCCTTCTGTGATCTACGTCTAGGACCTGTGGGCTTCGAGATGATCTCCTAGTTATCCCTAGATATCTGGGATAATGCCTAAGGAACCTTAATCAAAAGTTACTAGAACAAATTAAACTCTTAAAGGACGAAAGAAAGGAGAATCTAGAATCAAAAAATAAAGACGACAAGTTAGAAGATAAAGAAGAACTTTTACGATTAAGACGACATAATCAAGATTTATTAACTCAGGTTAAAAAGCTCAAGCACGATAAAAAGTCTTTACAAGAAGAGCTATATCGCAAAACATCATTAATCGACAAGGAAACAATGACTAATCCAATAGAGAATTTATTCGACACTCAACTCTCAACAGTAGAAAAAGGAACCAATACAAAGTCAAATAATGATCTTATTCAAAAGAATGCTTACATGGACAGATCACTACAAACATCAAATGAATATGATTCCAAGGAAAAGTCACAAGAGATTAGGATGCCTTATCATCATCCAAATCACAAGAGTCCTTCTGACCAACGACTAAGAAAAGAGGAAAATAAGCAATGTTCTTCTTCCCAACAAATAAAATACCACACTGAAAAAGAACGAAGACAAAATCAACAACTTGGAACAATCAATCATCAAACAATTCCAATGAAAGTCGATTTGGGATGGATCACTCCCCAAAAGATGCAACATATTAGTTTGGGTATTCGAAGGTTATATCATCTTGTGTCATCGCGAGTCGCAACTACAAGCACAGAAGATTTGAGAAGACATCGTGTGCTAGAACAAAAGTTCAAAGAGAAGCCTTCCAGTGCTTATGCTTTGAGGACAAAGCATTTTTAAGGGGAAGGCAATGTTATGAACATAAAATATACATAAATAGATATTCATAACATAATAATAGTTAATAAATAATAATTATTAATAATGAAAGGTCATGTCTCAAAGGACATGACTATTGGTAAAGGGCACCCCTGCGTGGGTATATAAGCAGGCCCTCATTCTCAATTGTAATCATCTCATCATCTATATCTTATTATTCATTCTTATTACATATATATTTGTCCATATGGATTTGGTTACTATATTCCAGATATTTTGGATTATTCTTGTGTGAGCGAACTTTGTTCGTCTCACAAAAGGGTACAAGAGCCCTGGTTATGAAAAGGTCCGCACCACCTTGTTAACATCAGAAAAACAATTTGTGGATAGACAACTACAATCAATCCATGATACATGGGCACAAACAGGAGTGTACATTGTTTCTGATGGATGGAGAGACCAAAGAAACCGCCTGTTGATTAATGTTATTGCAATATGCCCCCAGGGGGCAATGTTTTTGAAGGCCATTGATTGCAGTGGAGTGGAGAAAGATGCAACATTCATCTCCACAATTCTAATTAATGCAATAGAAAATGTTGGGGCACAAAATGTAGTTCAAGTCATCATGGACAATGCACAGGTTTGTAGAGCTGTAGGCTTAATTGTGGAGGGTCAATATGATCACATCTTCTGGACTCCATGCGCCATACATTCGTTGAACCTTATGCTTGCTAAGATTGGCGAGATTGAGTGGATCAAGGAAATATATGTAGCATCAAAGGAAATCCAAATGTTTATCACCAATCATTCAATGTCCCAAGCCATATATCGGGGTTTTGCAAAGTTGGAGCTACTGAAGGTACTCCCTTTTTTCTATGTTGCACGGGGACCCGTCCCCCCCAAAAAAACATGCGTACCCGCCGTCCCCGCGTTTCGGGGACTTGGGGACCCTTAGGAAACTTACCCAAATTGCTAGGGACTCCATTGGGGACTCGGGGACTTGTTGGTCGTCCCCAAGACGTTCCGGACAGATTTCAGGGACATTCCAAACAGATTTCGAGCATGTTCTGGGCAGATTTCAGGGATTTTTTGGGCAGATTTTGGGGATATTCTGAGCATGTATCTTCAATCTTGACAATCATGGAAATTGATGATTGGACAATAAGATCATTTTTCCCATCTATTATTTTTGTATTGCATTGAATCTAAATCTATTGTAAACGCTGCAGCTCAAAACATGGGTTTTGATTTGGGTTGGTGATTTAAATATTGTATTTTCAGCAGCAAGGTTACAACAAGCAAAACTTCCATGTCAAAAAAACGAGAAATGCAACATTTCAAAGGGCTGATCCTTGTGGTTATTGCTCATGTTTTTCTCTTTTTTCTGGTCATTTTAGCTTTTACATGTTGTACATGGGTTTCCAGGGGTCATTCAATTATAGTGCTTCCACCATCCCAACCTCAAGCATTGTGAAAACAATTAGATAGTAGTCACTTTGATTGGTACTAAATGTTTGAATAAATTCCTATTCAATCACCTTCTTAATCTGAAATATGAATCTAATCTCTTTACAGAACCAAAGTGTTTTATAGTGTGTTTTAACACAGCCATAAAAATCTGCAAAACCTATTGAAAGGAATGTCTTTTAAGTTTTAACATAATCGTCATTAACAAGAAATATGAGGAAGAAAAACTGCTATAGAGACATTTCTCACTTAAGTTTCTTAAAGCTAAACTGCATTTTGCTCTTGTCTAGCAGCCAATAATGAAATGAGACTCGGCCCTTTTTTAAATTGCTTAATCTTTTTCAGAATTGGCAAGTGTAAGGGATGTGCATAATACTGTATAGTATAGCTTGTTATGCTTACAAGCTTGAAGCAACTACAAATGTTTATGGTGAATTTTAATT
>SNQJ01S0185576.1:913-18774 GCA_010110895.2 Picea sitchensis | reverse complement strand
GGCTTGAATGATCCTCTGTGGAAACTTTCCTTTTCTTGTGGATATTAGCCCAATAGGTTATTCTGTTTGTTTCTTCAACTTTGTATAGTAGATATGTGTAATGTCTTTGTGCTCTTAGAGGATATGCTAGGGGTTTTATGCATGTATTTGGTAAATTTAATGATGAAATATGATTGACATTGCTATGATCCCAAGGACTGATGAGCACATGGAGGGCATAGTTTTTGATGTGCAGGACCATACCCGACGGACAGGTACTAGTGGACCGGTACACATGGGGATATGATTAGCTCGAATCTCCATGGGGCTGAAGAGCCCATCAGATGGTTGCTGGGATGGAAGAGACAGGGAAACATTGTGATGATCCATTGCATGAGAAGAAAGAAGAACATTCCACCCAGGACACTTTGGCAGAGCCTGGCCTAGGGGGAATCACCCACTGTAGATGGAACATTTGACTTTGATGGACAAGACGTCACCTGAGATAGTTGGGCGTTGACTGGAGCATGTGGCAGTGTGTTGAGGTCATTTGGCACATGTGGCAGCTTGGAGGAGCCCTAAAAGGGCCAACGTTTGGTTTTCTAGATGTTGTGCTTGCCCAAAAAGGGCCAACGTCTCCCTCAGAAGGGCTTGACATCCCTCTTTTAGCTCATTTTATGAATTTTTCTAGCAGATTAATGTAAAAACAGTGTGAAATTGATAGTCAGCCTTGTCGACTGTTTTAATGACCTAAAATTTAATTAAAAGGTCATGGATTGGTATAAATAGAGGACGTTTCTCCTCATTTTAAACATGACACAACTCACTTTCTTGTGAGAGATATACTTTTAGTCTTTTTCCTTGGTATTTTGCTCTTGGAAGTGAGGCACAACTTTTGTTTGGAGGATTTTCTTGGCATATTATGGTGTTTCTCTCATTGGAAGGTTTACAACTAGGGTTTGATGAGCATTCTTCATGATTTGTAAGTGAATTTCTCATGCAAAACTTCTTAAGTGAATGGATGTAGGTTAAATGTCTTGCATTTATTGTTATATTGCTATTATATTGCTTAATCTTGAAACCCTAGGTAGCAAGCACACAAGTAGGTCCTTGCTATATGTCCCCATGCTAGAGAAACTTGTTTGAGTCATTGATTAAGGAAGATATAGCCTAGTCGTTGCTACACTAATCATCCTTTTTTTGAGTTAGAATTTAAGTATAGGTTGAACAAAGGTGATGTCCTAGGCCTAGTTGATTCTACACCTAGGGTTTTGACTTTGTAGGGTTTGAAGAGCCTTGCTCTTGCAACACTCTTTTCCCTTAGACTTGTACTTTAAAGCTAGCTGTTTTGCCAAGAATATTTAAAGAAAGAGGAAGGAGCATGAGGCCTTGCTTAATCAACACCAGAATGAACCTCCTTCCCTTAGGGTTTTGATTCTAGGGCCCTGCCATTGCAGCACCATAGAACCTAACTCTCTAGTCTTTAGATTTTGATCCTCCCAAGATCTTTCCCTTACTTTTGACTCCATAATACCCTAAGGCACTGGTTTTTATCTCCAACATTGAGCTTGTTGTGCAAAAAAAATCTTTCAAAACTCTCAAATTTGAAACCCTAACTAACCCTAACGTCTTCTAACATAGTAGAAAATGATGACGTCATGCCTTTATTAAGCTTCTAGTTGATAGAAAATATTGTGGCTTGGTCATCTAGTGATAGACATTGACATGTTGGTAGTTTTCATTGGCTAATTTGCAAAACGTTGGCTTTCTTGTCTATCATACTAACCCTAGAAGAAGCTGATGTCATCTCTAACATACCTGATGCAACAACTTCTTGTATATGAGCAATTAATGATATTTAATGCATTGATTAATTCAAGGATTGATTATTTTCATTAGATGCTATATTCATATTATTCCGGTGTTTATTGACAAAGTAACATTACATTGCCATTGTCAACATTGACTTCGTCAACAAACTACTTCTTGTTTATGCTCATATTGATGAAGTCACTGGCAAGTATTAACCACTATTATTAGCGTTACTAGTATCATTGTTTTGTCTATGGCAATTTACCTCTTACGTAGTTTTCTTCATTTGACTATCTTCTTGGCGGTATCGTGAAGGGAAATAGCCTTAATCCTTTGATCCTTTCCATTGGACCGAGGGCGTCTCATGAAGCCACCTAAATAGAAAGAGCCCCATGAGGTGGTGTGGGTGGGAAGCTCTGTTAGAGTTTACCCTTTAGCTACTTGACTTAAACTACAAAGCGATAACGGGCATTTATGCGGATAAGGTAATCTCTTTCCTTTAGTTGTCCTTTCTTACGAAATCTCCTTGGATGAGATTCTTTATTATTGAATTGTTTGACGGTTGAGGCTCTTTACGAGTCTCTCCTTTTGAAGTAGTTTTTCTTCCTTCCTCTTTTGGTGTGGTAGCTAGGGCTTGATCATCATCTTGCTAGTAGCTTTCACGGTTAGCTACTCTTGTTTCTTCTTGGATGCATTCTTCCCATAGACTATCAAACTTCGGTTTCTCGATACGGCACATATCTGGTTTGGATGAATGCATCCCAAGGTCTTATGCTATATATGAGACCATTTAGGTGATCATTATATGGATTCGTCTTAGATCTATGGTATCTCGAAATATCCACGATCGCAGGTTGATCAAGATATTTTGCTATACTTGTTCTCTGCGGATGCGGTACATTGGGGGTTTCTGGATCGTTTTAAATTTGCCGAATTGATTGAGAGGTTCTTTAGTTTATAGTGTTTGCATGTTGTTTGTGGGGTTCGCGAGGTCGTTTATTACAAATTGCATGTTGTTGCATAATAAAAGGTTTAACAATCATAAAGGCATGCAATAGTATAGAATGTTGCTCAATATCATGAATAATAGTGCATGCATGGAATACAAATCGCCTACAGAAATATAGAGACTAGATGTCGGTCGGATCACCATGGATGCAATGCTTGGAATACACAATCAAATAACAAAGGCGAGGCTGAGGGTCTGCGTACTTGCGGATAGATAGGCCAAAAATAGGCGATCCGTCTGATAGCAGCTACCGGTGGAAAACTGATCTAAAATCCGCATTGAGAATATGAACTCGAAACTTCTCAATCAATGTACAGCTCTGCTGGAAATACGTGAACTCGGATCGGACTTCTCACGACTAAGATGCGGACCCACAGAGTTTCGCCCCTCCTTGGGCCTTGAATCGCCCAAAGTTAGCGTCGGAATCTCTTCGCTATATAGCTCAAAAGCGATGCGTCTGCGTCAATGATGAGGGAAATGGAGTGGGAAGGGTTTGGCGGATCGATGGAAGCCTCTGCATGCAATGCCAAAGCGTCACATGGGATGGTACAAAATGTTTGTATCAGATTACGATCACGCAGGTCCAGTCGAATATGATGATGAATGGCTCGATGGAAGCGCCCTGGTTGGATCTCAAATGGGTTGTAAGGAAACTGCAATCTGGACACAGACCTTGTGTAGCTCTCCAATCCCTCAAACTGACTTGTTCCCTCACTGGCTGAGCTGCGCATTTGCAATGGATACTCCTAAAAAGTTTGGTGAAATACTTGGATGGTATTTTTGATGGGCTAGGGTGTGTCTCTCAACTTTTGAAGCCGATCAATGGTGGTGGTTTCCTCGGAAATCCACAAGCAGTAAGGTCGGGTCTCCTCCTCCTCTCGGAAGTCTCAACATCAAATCATATGATGCATAATGAGGAATTAGGTCAAATTCCTCTCTTTATATCTTTCACGACCTAATTCTTCGTTGACATCTCTTAACCTAAGCCTTTCCTCCTAAGTGAATTATTTGTCAATTAAATCGCCCCCCCTTATCACCTTTTCATTCTAATTCCTCGTTGACTTGAGCAAGTGACTTTTCCTAAGTATTTGGAAGCTTAATTGCTCGTTTAGCCTTAATTCCTCCTTATTTCTCTCCGCTCCCCGGTTCCCTGTTTGTGCATTTATGATCTCTGAGAGATTCGACTACTAAGTCACTCCTGGCAGCCTAATCTTGGGAATGAGGTTGTCCACATCTCAATGCTTCCTAGCTACATTCTTTGAATTTTTGAGATTAGATATTCACGGTGTTTCTCCCCTTTATCCCTTGTATTCTTTTGGTTGAGTTCTTAGATTAGATCTTCCGGGTTTATGTTCTTTCCTTCCTCTAGTCTGGTCCAAGGCATCAACATTTCTTCGAATTCGATGACACAGAATTAGGTGGTTTTGATTAGATCTGTATGTCTTTGGCCATGATTGTGTCCTTTTGATGGTTGGCTTTTTTTGCAGCATCGTCTGGTTCCCGAATTTCTCCTTTGACAAATTTTGCTGGGTCATTCTCTTCAAGAGCAGTCGAATCCTATATACTTCTGACCGCGAGGTTTCACCTTCCCGGCTTGTCAACAAGAAAGCGGAGTGCTTCACCCGGACATCTTTTACACACAGCTGGGAAAATGCCCGAAAAATGAAAATGCTCAAATCAAATTCTGAACTTACCAAAAGGTGCCCTTGGCTGAGGCGAGTAACCTGATGTGTTTGGATATGAGAAAATCCAACTTTTTCTACCTTCCAGCTTGTCAACAAGCTTAGTGCTTGTAGACATCTTTTACCTGGAGCTAGGAAAATGACCGAAAAATGAAAATGCTCAAAATCAAATTCTGAACTTACCAAGAGGTGCACTTGGCTGAGGCGAGTAGCCTGGTGTGTTTCGATCTGAGAAAATCCAACTTTTTCTCCTCCAAACTTGATCTGCGGATTTCTGGACTGGTGCTTCTGGTTTTCTGGTACGTTTGGTACTCTGGTATTTCTGGTACTTCTGGTACACTAGTTTTCTGGTACTTTTGGTACTTTGTGAAACTAGGGTTTCACTTTCCGGGCGATCTAGCCATTGAAAAGGTGCACTGAGAGTGCCAAAGTAATCCTTGGGGGAGGGCACACTTTTCTATGTGGTTTTAGGGCTGAAAATCTTCACCATCAAAAAGCCCTAATTTGCATGTACGACAACAGTGACGTTTTTCACTCTTGTGAAAGATGCTTCCTTCAGCTTGGCTCTGATACTATGTTAATGTTTAAGCCATTATTATAGTTCTTTGCATTTCAATAGATAACAATAGCATAACACAAGATCACTGAGAAATACACAGTCACAAGAGACACAACATTTATCCTGGGAAACCCTCTAGGGGAAGAAAACCCAACAAAACTTCCTTGTTATAGATAGCCAATACAATGCCAAGAGATAACTCAAGCTAATACAGAAGATCCTCTCCCAAAGATGCGCCTCTCTCTCTCTCTCTCTCTTCTCCAACTGCAATTCCGAAACTTGTCTCTTAATGAGCAAGTGAGGTGTGTGTCTAAGTGAGGCGCTAGCCTCCTTATTTATACAAATCTGGCACGTGTGAAGTGTCTCTTCACTAGCAGGGTCGACTTCTCAAACTGGGTGGTTATAACCACCTTTATTATATTCTGGGGCCTCTTAAATATATTTTGGGGTCGACTTCTTCTTTTACCTATTACAATTACATTATGACCAATCTGCAAAAGGGGATTTGGTCCTTTTACAATAACCGACATAATCAATCCACAATGGGGATTGATCCAATGAATAATATATCAAATAATAATAAGAATACACTTTGCAGTTACATTATTTCAACATGAACAAGTTAAAGAGCATAATTTCCAAGCAAGCATTATGAAATGAAGGAGAATTCAATGCAACATATTCAAGTGCTTCAAGAATTAGAGTGACACATACCATGATACCCGGACTCATTACCTTATGGAGCAAGACTTACTGCTACTTCAAGACCAAGATGGTAGGATGGATATTGCTGCTGCTGATAAATGCTCTGCACTGAAGCAAAGAGGGTCCCTCCGAGGCCATGCTCAAGTCATCCGGCTCTCGACACTCCATGTCTAGGACCTGTGGGCCTCGAGACATGACCTCCTTAGTTATCCCTAGGTTAGGGGATAACAGGTCAAATGGACCTACTACAACCTTGAGGAGACAACTCAGGAGCTCGAAGATGCAATGCGGGAAACATACTTGCATCTATTTTGAATTTTTGATGTAAAAATTGTATATATATGAACACCTATAAGATGACATGCATTGAGGACAGTGCAAAAAATAAGGGGGAAGGGAATGTAACACCATAGTTTTGATCCCCAGAATGTAATGCAATGTAAATATGTGAATTATGATGTGAGTTGAACAATATGTCCAAGGGCCAAGGAATGTAAATGATTTACATTAAAGTTATTAATAAAAAAATTATACATTGATGGTTGCAAGATGAGGGGGACTAAATTGATGGGGGACTATGACTCCATGATAGAGGAACAAGAGGGAGCTAAGGGGTCCAAAAGAGGCCAAATATTATAATATTTTATAATATTATAATATTTTATTACAACCCAAAGTCCTTACCTTAGCTTATGTAAAAGGCACATTAACCTTGAAATACTTAGAAAAATAATTGGGGAGGACTTCCTTAGTGCCAAGTGGCAAGTTAGAAACACGTGTACTTATTCCTTGTTTTTGGGAGTTGACCATCATTCTGTCCATCATCCAACCATCATTCCAGCATGGTACGAATGCTAAAAGGAAGGGATCCAACCTTGTGAAGGGGGATGAATTGTATGTCTATTGTGAAAATTGATGCTGTGAATCCTTGTAGATCCGAATATTGAAATTTTCCTGGCCAATCTGTCCTGGAGCCCAGGAAAGAGGTGTGACAGGTCGAGGGATTGTATTGCAGAGTAGGGGGTCCATTTCTCTGGGTTGTGCAAACTGAAGGGGGCAAGAGAGCTAGTGATTGGGATGGCTGCATGAGTGAATAGGATGAGAAATTAGTGGGAACTGGGTTGAGAGAGTTCTTGTTCATTCTTGTGGACTTATATCCCCTGCATGGGGCTGGCCTATTGCAAAAAAACTTGGTGCAAGAGTGCCTACGACTAGGGGGAACGTCCCACATCAGCAACCAGTTGGTGTAAATCATTGTTAAAGATAAGTATTCTGCGATATATGCTTTAATATGTATTTATGCTATTAATTATTTATGTGCTTAATTGCTGTAATGTTTTAATAAATAAATGTGCATTTGTAATCTGAATGTTATCATAAATTTTGTACGAGTCTACTTGTCATTTGGCATGTATAATTTGCATTACATGTTAGGGCATAATAGTGATATGGTATCATAGTTAATGATATGGCGAAATTATGGGAATTGGAGAAAATTTCTGAGTACCCCACCATCCCAACAGGTACAAGGGTGGTTGGGTATGTTACATCTAGTATATTAGCATAACAAGGGAAAACTCAAAATTTCACTACCTATACTTGCAAAAGAGTGAACACTACCACTATTGAAGTGCCTAAGCATAAAACATCCAAGGATATAATTTTTTCATGAGCTTGAATGAAAAGGGAGTGGATCAACTTTCCAAGGATGGCTTATAATTTGTAGAACTCTATGTTCAACTATGTTATACCCACGCATGGGATATTATCTATTATAGTCCAACATTTTAAAGGTTAGCAAAGAAATGATAGAACACTAAAGAAACAACCCAACCCCTTAGGAGTTGGGGAAGATAGCCATAATAGAAATATTTTTTTTGCAAAATGATAAAATTGAAGTTGGGATTTGCATTGGAGTTGGGATTTGCCTTGGCCATTGCTGCTGAGTTTGAGGAAGGCTTGGAGAATACCAAGTTGTGTGGGAAGTGTTACCCCTCTAGTCTAGGGGTAACTAAGGAGATCATGTCTCGAGGCCCACATGTAGAAGGCATGGAGTTTCGAGAGTTAGATTTGAGCAACATAGCCTGCGAGTTCCCTCCTATTCTTGCTGATCAATACTCATCACCAGTAGTAGAGCAACATCCACTACATCAGCTTGGTCCCATAAGACAATGGGTCTTGCTTCACGAGGTAACAAGTCTGGTGTCATGGTAAGTGTCACTTTAATATTTGAAGCATTTGAACATGTTGCAAAGAATTTTTTCTTGATTATGAAAGGTTGCTTGGAAATTATACCTTTTGCCTAATTTCACCTTGGTGGTTGTCATTGTGTCCTAGCAAGTTGGTCACCCTCGGGCTAAGGGTTGCTATTGGGTAGTTCCTTGAAGGGTCATCATACCATTTCCGTCCATACTTACCACCTTCTGTGTTTCTTCCCCTCCGTTTCCTCATCTTTTGGGTTTCCGGGTCCATTGACCCAAGAAGGGATTGTACATCATTTCATGGGAAGAATGGGTTAAAGGCCTAGAGGTATTGTAGCTGGCAAAAGATAAAAGCCAATATTATCCTTCTAGATGCTCGCCCTCAGGTCCTGGGAAGAATAAAATGCTTCTCCAAAAAATGAAGGACCTGCAAAAGAATTCACATAAATAATAAATGTCCCGCTTGTTGAGGAAATGCATTTTGCGGTGTCCCTTACTTTCCATTGCATATGTCACTCTGTGTGTTTCTAGCTTCAAGTGGCATTGCAGTACTCTTTACTTTTCATTGCACATAGTACTCAATGTTTTGGTCCTTAATCAATTAATGACAATAAAGGGCTTGGAAAAATGTTGCATCACGAACAAAGGGCAACACACCCTCTACAAAGGCACTCATAAATGAGACAATACAAACCCTTGTATGTCAAGAACCCCATTCCTAGAAGTCTTTGCCCAAATCCACCTCACACTCACTACATGACTTAGATAGGTTCTCCTAGGGAAACACCCTTGACTTGGGGATTGGCTAACCCAATAGGGCACCTTGACACGCCTCCCTTACCTAAATTTGGCAAATTTTATAAGGTCTTTCAACATTTGTTTAATTTGAAAAGGGGGGTATAATGCACATGTTTGGGTGGTTCTCTTATTAGATATGGCTTACTTCTAATGATTTATATGACTTGTGGACCCTTGGAGGGTGTACAGACCTTGCCCACAGGATGGATGTTAGGCCCCACGTCTGGGGAACCATTTGATGATGAGCGTTGCACCTTGATGAGGGAGGACGTTGCCTTTGAAGGCATCTTGGCATGGCTAGAGGATGGGATTCCACCCTTCTCCACTTGAATGTTGGCCTTTGGAGGCCTAGACTTCACCTTCCTAGACCATGATGTCACATAAGGGCTAGGGTTTTGATGGATTGCTTGATGGATTGATGGAGGAGGCATGTAGCATGGACCTCGACACTTGAGAGAGGGACATATGGCCTTTGGAGGCCCAATGTTCCACCTTTTCAGCCTTGATGTCTCTCTCATGAGCCTAGCGTCACCCTACTAGGGCATGACGTCACCCTCTTTAGGGTTTTATTTATGTAAAATTTGGTTTTTGTAAATTGAAAGGACAAATTAAAGAAGTTGGCCCTCTTGTGTAAAGACATGGCTTTTCATTAGAGTCTTTTGGTGGCTAGGATTTCCCATATAAATATGGCTAGCCTCATTTTATCATCACAACTTTCTCACCTTTGTGAGGGAAGTCTGAAATTTTTGCCCTATTTGGCTCTCTCTCTTCTACACTCATGCGACTTTCTTTGGAGGATCATTTGTGGATGGATTTTGCTGATTTTGGATGGGATTTCTACAATTAGGGTTTATTCTTGTCATATCTTGGTGAAGTAAGTAAATTTCTGCAATTTCATTTCAAGTTATTGAATGCTTATGGTAAATTTTACTTGTTCATATTGAAGATCTTTGCTTGGTAAAAACCTAAGAGAGGAGCATAAGTGCTTCCTCCTCTCACAAGGTTAATTTCATCCATAATTTGTGAAGGAAATTCTACCTAGAGTTAATCTTCTAAAGCCCTAAAGTGCTATCACTTTAGGAGTTGATTCTAGACTCTTGGTTTTAACTTCAAGAACTTAACAAGGGATAAAAGGTTGCTAGAGCCCAAAAGTGCTTGCACTCTACCAACCCTTCTCTTTAAGGCTTGAAATCTAAGGCCCTAATATGCTAGCATCTTAGATTTCAAACCCTACCTCTTAGATCTTGCTATTATCATTGTTCAAACATATTGTATTGCTGTTGTAAGAGACTCCATAGCCGTAAGGCACTAATCATTTGAGTTCTCTTGTGGTGAAAGTGATCAAAACTCTCTATTTTTCAATCTCTCAAGCTATCTACTAACACAACTAGAACTAACTAAAGCTAATTCTCTTGCAAACTTGCTGCTGTTGCAAAAGGTTTGCTACAACCATCAAATACTCTCTTATTTGCTGCATACATTGATCTAAAGGTGGCTTAACGTTACTAGAAATCACATCTAACAATTGGGTAATATTCTATTGAGTAAATGCTGAGTTTTCATCATCAATTGTTGCATTTCTGAGGCATATTTATTGCTTCTGTTACAAACTTGTATTTTCTGTTGTAAACTATTGCGTCGCTGCAATTTTGTACCAGCCATAGCAAATTTATATTGTCTAGTGTCTTATGAGGTTCTAATTTTAGTTGTACTTGAAATTGATCCTATAATATCTATAAAGTGTTCTTGTTCTGGGCAGGTACTCAAACACCTTTTAATCTCGTCCATTTCACAGACCTAGACTTTTCATGAGGTGATCAAGAGAGGGGGTGGTAGGCTTGGCTATTAAACTTGCTACTTTGATCCCTTGAGGTTACCAGGGAAGCCTCCTTTGTGGTGGACCTCCTCTATCACTAAAATGAAGGGATTTCTTACTAAGGTGACAGTGGTAGGTTTTTCTGTAGTTACGCAAGATTTGGTGATCTTGTGTTGGGATTTGCACAACTACAAATCCTTTGATAACAAAAAGCATGGTTCATTTGATTAGCCCAAGTTAGAATTGAAATACTGAGGGTGTTCATAAGACATACCTTGAGGCATTTGTTGTTGTAGTCCTTGTCTCTTTCGGTTGATGAAGCACACTTTCTCTATGTTCTCCTCAGCTCATTGGTACACAGCTTTCAAACCAGGCAGTGAATGGGTGTTGGCTTGTGCTGTGATTCTCCTTACAAATGCTGCAGATTTCAACATAGTTCAATGGGCATTCATGATGAGCATGCTTCTTTGCACAGTTTGGACAGAAAATTGCCAAAGCCTTCAGGGCTCTTCTGGATTCTTTTTGACTTGGAGTGTCTCCAATTGCATGGCCAATGAATGTAGAATACCTGTCTACATATCTTCCAGCAAATTTCCGATCTCCAACTTGGTTGCTCCGATTGTTTGCTTTGAGGATTGTGCAACAATTCCTCTATGGCCCTTGTTCTTCTGTGTAGCAGCCCTTTCGAGTAATTTCGGAAAACTTCTTGTATCTCATCATAAGAGAGCTGGAAGATGTGCCCAGTTGCAATCGAGTTAGAGGTTTTCATCCATTCATCTCTAACTCCTCTTAGGAGTACCATCATAGAGGCTTGGTGCTCCTAATATCCAAATAATAGCCAGTTTGGATTACAAAATCAATGGCCTCGAAGGTGTACTAGTGTGTACATAGTTTAAAACAATGAGACTAAATGATAGGGATGCCAAAAATGCTTAAGATAAAGAGTTTTCCCATATACTTATTAGCAGATCCCAGTTATGCTTCTTATTACCATAATGTTCATTCTTAGCTAGTTGTTATGCAACGAAGGTATCCTAACTATAACTCAAATTGTCTTCCTCTGGCTACTACGCTTGGATATTGCTAGATTGAGCTCAAGAACTTGGCAATGGTGCATAAACATATTTCTAGCTGATAGAAGTGCATAATAAGGGCTTACAGAATTTTGCTATTCATGCCTTGAGCGCGATAGCTTTTGGGCATTTACTTGACATTGGTCTACACTTGGGTGTATGCACAAGTATATGTGCAGGAAGTGTTTCCTGCTGCAGGAACTGCCTCCAGAAGCAGTTTTCTACTTTGTATCTGTTTCCTACAGCAGGAAACAAATCTATTGCAAAACCCCTGGTTTTCTATGTTAGTATGAGCTAATCTAAATATCTAATATTTTATCCCCATCTATCTATATCTGTACTTGTAAACTGTAGAACATAATTTATAGTTTTTGGAATGCTTTGTTTGTAGGAACATTTGTTTGAGTACTTTGGACATTTTAGATCACTCCCCTCCATTCATATAATGAAAATTTGTATATTTGTTTATTTTTGATCACCTTGCTACACTTTGGAGCTTGTTTTAACTTGGCGAGTCTTGTGTTCCCTTTTAGGATGTTGGTTTGAAGTTTCTTTTGCCTGAAGATTTTTTCGCTCCAGAAGCTTGAGAGTTGTCTTTCACTCTTTGTTTGATATTGTACTATTTGGAACTGGAGATGCAACCATGACTGTTTGAGTTAACATTGTGATACTGTTGATCTTAGTTCCACTAAATTGAGAATCACTGGCATGTTGCCATCGTGAAGAATACTGTCAGATTTTCATCTCTGTTACAAAATACAGAGATACAATTTTGTCTGCAAGAAGTTTTGAGCAGTTTTTCCTTCTGCCATTATCAGAAGGAAAACGTTTCCTCCTAATTGAAACTGAAACATGGGCATGGAAGGTTGTAATTGCAATCATTTAAATGTTTGGGTTGTATTTAGTTCATTTTGTGCAGCTGCACTACTTAATATCTAATATTGAGTTGTTTATAGGTCCTGATGTTTAAAGAAAATTTATGTTTTTAAAATATTAATGATAATATTTTCATGTGAAAAGGTAGGTGTATTTCTTTATCATATTAGAGTATATCACATTAAAATCGTCATATACTATTTCATTGCTGTTCAGATTTTGTTCCTGCCCTCTTAAGTTGACAATGACTTTTGGGTTGCAGTGGCCGCCTTTGTAATATGCTCTAATTAAATGTATGTCATAAAATAGTTTTTGGTAAAATCTGTTATATTGTCTCTTGTTTGAGCTTATTCTGGTTGCAATTGCTTTGACGGGCATTTGATTTTAAGTTTGAAGATTAGATGGTTAGATTCTATTGTTATAATAGAATGTCTGACGGTAAAGTACAAAATTCAAATTGTATGTGATTATTAATTTGTTAATCCCTTTATTTTCTACTGTTCTTAGTCGTAGTGACTTTGTTTTACATGTCAATATTTAAAGTAAAGTTGATATGCCCAATAAGGATATTCATATTGGGCAAGAGGGGCAAAGGACGCTCTTTTATCTACTATATTTTCATATACTCTATAATCATGATGCACTTAAGAAGTCATGGAGAAGAGAGAGGATTCTGTTCTGTGACAATCTTTCCACGGGCTCTCTAAATTCTAATTCTGGCTGTTTAGAGAACAGATTATATATAGAGAGACACATGATTATTTGTAAAAGGAAAAATACACGACTCTACCCTTAGGACATCTGTTTGTGTTGGCCTTGGCTGCCACTTGACATACAATTGAAATTTGAATAACTACCTGCTCACATCAAACAGCATACCATATATAAGAGACCACTTAAATATGAGGAAGAGTAAGCAGTCAACTAACCATTATGCGGTGCTTGGTGTTGTCTCTCGAGATGTTCCAGGCTGTTATTGGAACGATGCCGAGGCACCCCAGGGGCTAAGACTCAAGATGAGTTTTAAAGCCATATTTGCAGTAAGGTAATTGTGCAATATTTGGGAAGTTTTTCCCTCTCTCTTTCTAAAAAAGTCTAGGACCTGAAACAATCTCAGCGTAGATGACAAATGCTCTAAACTCTCAAAGGCATGTGTGTACGAGTGTTTCAGACAATCAAGCTTTAAAGGAGAATGAAATGGTGAATTATAAGAAAAACAAGATAAACGTACATAGCACTGCTGAGAATGAATCCTTAGCTTATGGAGAAAGAACAACATGCTGAGCAATTAAGAATTCAGCAGCTCTAACAAGTGCACACAAATAAATAAAAACATGCTTCAAACAGTTAACATATTCATACATTCAAATACATGGATGTACCCTTTGCATATCATTTAAATGCACCAATAAATGACAAGAAATGGTCATGCATTCAGAGGAAATCACTTCTATGTCATAACTAGACATCATACAATAATGCTGAATATGGTGAATAGTCTGCTGTCTGAGCTTTTATAAATCGGATCTGCTACAAGAAAATCAAAATGGGAGGAGATGCTTTACAAGAACATACACACTATAAGAAAAATAATAACATACTGAAACATGACAGAGGAAATGAATCTTTGGGTTCCTGCTGCATTTATCATCTGTCCGTGTTCAAGGTTTTTGATCAAATAGCTCTGGTGATAAGAAACTCTTAAATTCCCCAAAGTGTCGACCTTAATAGTGAGTACCTTCATTCTCTTTTATTCTTGCTCACTCCTGTTCAAAACTGCGTCTTGAAACCGCTTCCAACTTCTTGACACTGTTTACTGCTTCTTGATTCTTGAGTGGTTTTCCCCCTGGAAAAAAAAGTTACTTTCACCTATAGGAATTTCTATTATGTTGAGATCGCGAAGAAACTTGAAATTTGTCAACCGAAATATCATTTTAGCTCTGTCCCTTAAGAACCCCTGCAATCATTTTTTCTTTTGGCTGGATGTTCAAAATCAAATCTGCAGAAGTCATGAAACTCGGTAGCTGTTAGATCGATCTCAACGATCCATTTCGACCATTTATCCTTTAAGTACGAGACTTAGCTCATCGGATCGACTTTAGCTTTGAGTGTGATCCTTCCGAAAGACAACAGTCCCGATGCCTGATGGCCTAGTGAGCCCGGTGTGCTTAAGAGCTAAAATCAAACCTAGACCGTCGATTTGGAGCTCGATCTAATGCGAGCCTTTGATTTGAGCTCAACAAAAAATTGAAATCCCTTTAAGTCGCGACAACGTCGCTCTTGACATCATCCGAGTCCCGCTGACACGTGGCGGCTTGATATTGGTCCATGTTATAGTGCAAGTTGTGGGTTGGGAAAAGCTCGACCCAACCACGGAACAAGTGCTACAACTTGGGAATACTACACCCATTGTCACCTCGATGTAGGTCCCGCACTTCTAGGGTGACTAGGTCACTCTAGGGAGGCGATCTCGGTGACCCTATGGGGATTGAGATGGAGGTAGAGGGAAATGGAAGTGAAGCCCCTAGAGGTCAAGTCTAAGTGGAATAAAAGGTAGGGAGAGATGCCTTGCAAGTCAAGTAATTGCTGTCCCATAGGTATAGTACTTCTCCGGATGATTGTACCTGCCCGAGACACAAGAAAAAACACTTTGCAATGATAAATATTAGTTGGATCAACAAGTTAATCTTGCTATCTCTAATTTGCAGTAGTAGATAACTGTGAATATCATCAAGTAAATGGTACTATAAGCTGCTCAATAAGTGCTATAGATCAAGTAGAAATTGCAAGAGAAAGACTAGCTAAACTCAAGATGAAAAGCCAATATTCTGGCACAAAAGATAAGGCTGTTGTAAACACTTGTCGGCAACAAATTATATCAGCCTTATGGCTGTAACATTCAATATATTACATCAAGAAAATTTGCCACTGAAATCCCCTCAAACTTTGCCAAAAAGTGCGCTAAGCCAAGGAGAGAAAGTGTGCAAACTTTGAGCAAAATCCAATGGCTGATAAGAGAGTTATTAAAGAAAGTAAGTTAGGGTTTCTGCAGCCCCAATGGCTGAAGATGTAATTCTATAACAACAAGAAGAAGTAGTGGGAGAGATGGGACACCCTAGTAGGGGAAGAGTCCTCTCAATTAGGCAAACTAGCTTCAAGCAAGAAATCTTTCAAAAGACCGAAAATTGTGTTTTCCAAGGCAATGATTTTATATCTCCAATGCAAAAAAGTATGACTATGCCTTTACTATTGGGTTAATGGAGTCAAATAAACAAAGAGCTTAGAGAAACTACCTCCTTGGGGGTGTAAGCCCTTTTACTTCCCAAGGCAAGTTTCTCTAAGGTAGGGTTTAAGCTAAGAGGGTGTATGCCCTTATACTTATCTTAGCAAACCCTAATATAATGAATGAGATGAAGCAATAAAATGGTGAAGACTATGGTGGGGGTGTATGCCCTTATACATCCCACCTAGCTCCTAGCATAACAATAATTGACTTGAATAAAATGATAACAATAGAGTAAAAACCATACCAAGATATGAGAAATGATAAGACAATCCACCACAAGAGCTAGAAAGCATCATCCAAAGCTAGTGCTAGACTTCCATCAACCATTCACCAATGAATAACCATAGACAAGTGCACAATAGATGAAAAGAGCCAAGGGGGTCGAAAATTTCAGACCAAGTCCTCTCATAAGAGGGATAGTTATGATTAAAGTGAGATCTTATGATCTCTATTTATACTAAATGTAGCTACAATAGTTTGTCCACAAATTAAGGTGTAAGACACAATATTAGGGGTCAACAACCCTAATCTTTCCCCCTTAACAAAGTAATATTAAACAATTCACTTAAAATTTCACTTTTTGCACAAATTAAACCCTAATTTAGGAGGACGTCACCCCTTTAGGGGACGCTTTGCCACTTTGAGGAAGTCGCTGGTGTTGGAGAAGCATGGATGGGTATCCAAAGGCCATGTGTCAAACATCTAGGCACTCATATCATGGTGAAGACCCTTCTCCTCCTCAAACATTCATGTGTCAAAGAGTGGCACCTCACCACCATGCCCTAGCCCCCATGATCACGACGTCAAGCTCAAAAGTGGAACGTTTTGCCCCTCTTGGGCAAATCGTTTGGAAAGTAGGGCGTGGACTAGGTTGTCCAAGTCATCATCAAGGCCATCCAATTTTTATCTCTCTTATCCAGCATGTGGGCCCTTGGCATCCAACCTGTGGTCTTGTAGCCCCATGATAAGTGAATCCAATCAATAAATAAGCCATCTAAGCATGTGCATCAAAGATTACTATATCAAACAATTAACAGCTCAAAGACACTATGCGACTTGTCAAGCTTAAATATGAGAGGGTTGACGAGGTGTCCTATTGGGTAGATCATGCCCTAGCTCAAGGAGAGTTTCCAAGAGGTCCCTCTCTAAGCCATGTAAAATGGATGAAGTGGATGAAGATTTTCCAGGTTCTAACAAGCTGCCAACTAGGTCTGTCTTTGATCTCAAGTTGGCTCTAAGTTTCAACTATCAAACAAGGGTTTGCTGCTGTCTTTGATCTCAAGTTGGCTCTAAGTTTCAACTATCAAACAAGGGTTTGCTGCTGTTTTATAACAACAAACTGTTCAATAACTTCTTTGCTATTCCGTTATGGTTACATAGGCCAAATGGGTGCTCTAGCATGTAGTTTTGTCACAAGATGTTAGCACATGCATACCATAAGCTATATAAGACACCTAGAGATCTTTTAGTGCTGAAATAATGTGTTCTAAACACTAGCATACATGAAAATGAACACAAGTATTTTTGGTCAACATGACCTTGGATAACCTCCCTCGGGGAAAACCAGTTTGGAATGGACGTATATATATGTGGAGAATAGAAGGTGGAATACAACAAGTACATGAAACAAATGAACCTGATACAATAACAACTTGTCTCAAGCTGCAACACAAGTCCAAGAGTGAGAGATGCGCCCTCCTCAAATATAGCTCTATCCACTGAAATGAAGCGCCCTTGCTCCCTGAAGCTCTGATGGAGAAACCCTTGCACCACAATGTACTCTTGTGTGTTGTCTCTCCACTAAAACTGTCCTCAAAGCAATCTGACCACTGCAAGACCTCCCTGCTAGCTGTGCGCCCTCCTCCTAGCAAGAACAACCTCCACAAATAAGCTGGGCCCTAAGCCTTCATGATCTCTCCATGAAAGGAGGCGCCCAAGCTCTCCTCTCCCAATGCTTCCATTCTCATCTTCTTTCCATTCTCCAAACTCCTTTGGTGAACATACAAGTGAATAATGAACTTTCCTTTGCCCTTGCGCCCTCCTTAAGGATGCATAAGGAAACCTA
>SNQJ01S0185575.1:0-18712 GCA_010110895.2 Picea sitchensis | reverse complement strand
ATTTTTGCAATCGTCGGTTAATAAATTCCATAGATTTTTAATAATCACCTTGTCATTAGTTCAATACGAATATTGATAGACTTTATGAATAAGCACATTTTGAATCTCAAGTCATTCTACCATTTGCAATTACTTTTTTCCATTCAGTAATTGAGAGATTATAGGCTACTCTTATCACAGTAAGGTTAATTTAATTTCTCTGAGAATTATGGCACCATGCAAACCAGGGAAGAATAAATATGCATTAGCAGATGATTCCAACCCAAACACAGATATTCTCTCCGACACCACTTCATGAATTATAGACACCATCAAGTCTTGGAAACAGGTCTATGATATCTTGGAACATGAGATTATTTTCTGTCTGAAAAATTCAACGGAAGAAGAATACGAGTCATTCTCAGCCAAGCTCAAGTTGGTATCTCGGCCTAAACTACACAGGATTGTTGCTTGACCAAAGATAATACCATACAATGACATGATAAGTTGGGCTCTGGAACACATTGACATTCAAACCAGAAGCATTATCAGTTATCATAACACCTCTATTGGCTCCTTTCTTCTGGAGGACATACAAGTAATGTATAAACTATCTTCCACACCCAAATACACATATAGTGCATCATTTATTCTAGATTTTGAAAGGAAAGAATGCAAACAATATGGCATAACTAGTCATGACATAATCAAGACCTCGTGGGTAAATCCAGCCAAGTTTAAATTTGACGCTCATGGTATATATTCCACAACATCCTTAGATGCTCATATTTTATACATTGCCATGATGCTCTATCGGCTATTTGGAAGGAAAAACCCAGCACATTTCACAGTTTAATGGGTGTCTATAATCAATGAAGTGGTTGAACGCTATACTTTCAACTGGGAAAAAATGTTGTCGGATAACCTAGCTAAGAAGGTTTCCGAGTACAAATCGTTGAAATCAAGTGGGCCAACATGCTCCTTTTTACATGTCTGCCTACATCATGGATTCCATTTGCTTCATGACTCCATTTCCCTTGATGAACTGAAGCTAGACCCCGGCTAGTTCTGAGCCTATACATTTCTACCACTCCAAACTATGGGAAGAAAATGCTAAAGATTCATTTTATGAGATCTATCACAATGTAGTGGTACCGATTCATGTAGATATCTATGGTCACCCTCCGCTCAGGATTTCAGATCACATTATGGGGAACTTAGGCACAATTGTAGACTAGTACATTGAACAGAACTTCTCTTACATCAGAATTTTTGGTTGCTTCGTTTCTCCCCATGCCCTTCCAAAATTCTTGCCCGATAGGTTGGTCTACAGAGAAGTGGCATACCAAACAGTCGCAGGAGGAATCACCAAAGACTTGAAAGTGGCTCAAAAAAAGGTATGGTCATATTTTCCCATACAGGTTGGCATGTTTACATTGTTAGATTTTGGTCATTCAAAAGTCGAGGTTGCAGCCTTAGAAGATGTAAAATTAGTCGACATTGAATTAAAAAAAATGATCCTCATAGAATAGTAGAGAATCATTTGGCCCAATTCAACATGAAAATATATATACACGAAGACTCCCCTTACGACAATGTTTTTCGAGGATCTAGATCATATGAAAAAGTCGGAAATAGATTTTAGTATGTGCCTCAAGACCAACAAGTTGCTTTCCTGAGATTTCAAAAACACAAAAGAAACAACTTGCCTAATATTTTTCAAGGAGATTCAAAGCCCGTTCCATCTTCACATAAAACTAGATCCATAGAACCCCACGAAGTACCTCCACTGACGACAAAATTGAACAAGTATTGAACAATAGAGATGCATTATTTAAACATACAAAAGCATCAATGATAGGCCTAAATTATCAAGATTTATTATCTTCCCTTGAATCCTTCATGAATGATTGTCATGCTTCTCCCCCTTCATCACCAATTACTACCATTGTTACTCCCAATCTTACTAGTGCAGAAAAGTCTACTGCAATTATTTCCCCTATTCCCTCAATAACTCCTTTATCAACTAGTTTTGAGGTTCCCAATTCTAAAGTCATACATCTAGACGAACTCACTCCCATCTCGCCTGAAGAGATTCTCCCATCCAGTTTATTTTTCAATAAGAAAATAAAATCTATCATCAAAAAAGAATCTCACCAGAAGGGAGGAGTGACCACCAAGAAACACAGAATAGTATATGATGGACATGAAAAAAATAACCTTGAATTTTCCAAAGAGATTATGGATTCACTACGAGCATTTTCCACTGCTAACCAATGGTCAGTGGGCAATATTTCAAAGAAACTGCAAGAAAAGCCTCTTTTTGGCCCTTGGTTATGGAAGGTTGCGAAGATTAAGGAAAGAAGCACGAAGTGCAAACTGCGTGGAAGACAAGTTGACTGAGATTGGGTCGAAGTGAGCAAAAGAGAAGAAAAGACGGAGCAAAGTAAGAGAAAACAAGTCGTTGGATAGGGAGATCGAGGAAGACATATCAGCAAGGAATATGGATCATGGACGACTCAGCTAGCAGAAAAATCCACCAATGGATGTTTTGGAGCACCTTGCAAGAAAGAAGGAAAGACAGGTTGGCGAAGCCTCAAAAATGCAGGCCAAGTTGATTTAGGGTTTTAGACACCTAGGGTCTTGGTATTTAGGGTTTTGACACCTAGGTTTCAGCCTAAGGTTGTCCGAGAGTCATTGTAAAGTATAAATAAAGATCAAGAGGACCTGGGATAGGGTCGATTACGGGATGATGAGTGATTAGTGTTATTGCTAAGAGAGAAGTATCGTGTGGTGAGAGAAGTTTGTGTTGTAATATCTTCATCTAGGTGTGAAGATCAACCCTGCAACTGGGTGCGCAGGGAGGGAAGAGAGGAAGAGAAAGAAAGAAAGATCTACGAGCTAAAAGTGCAGACAGAACTATATGCTTTCACCTAATATATTATAAAGCGTAGTTTTATGGACGTAGCCCTAGGGAGAGGGTGAACCACGTATATCTTGTTGGTGTGTGTGATGGGTGTTGCGTTATTCTAATCTCTGATATACTATTAATTCAATATTGTTTTAGATCTAAGATATAGTTCGCGCAGTAGACTTAAGAAAGATAAAGAATAACTAGATCTGTGTGAGAGTGTTGCCCTGGATCCTATTTTCATTTCCTCTGGTTGTAGACACATGTGTCTTGCAACCCCCTATAGCTACTTCGGGTGATACTGCATCTTCTTTGCAGGTGTTGCCGAAAGGACCAGTATTTAGGGCTTGTTGGTGCGTTGTTATAACTGAACCCTAGGTCTACCCCTATGCCAACAAATGGTTCCGTTGTCAAGACTAGGACCTTCTTGAGGGAATTTCAAGGTGGTTTCCATCGAAGACAGAGATTCAGACGTGGATAGAAGAACTAGAAAAGGACTTCGCAGAAGCTCAGAATAAGAACCCTAATATTAGTACAAAAGACTGGTTGGGAAAGTACATCTTTACTGATATACACGAGATTTTCTTTGGAGGAATTCATAAGGAGATATACAAGTGTCAGATTAGCAGATACCCAATTCGAAATCAAACTTAGACCACCTATGGTTTGGACATTGGTGTTGATCAAGAAGGTCAAGAGAAGTGGATCACTGGTTTGATAGTACCATTGGAGGGTGCATTACTGAGTTTTCTATTAATAGAGTAGAATCATATAGCCAAGCAAAGAGATATTTCTTTAAGGGACCGAGAGGAAAATTTTTACACTTCTTGAAGTTAAATATCAAGATGTTATTGCATGAGAAGAACATCCTGAAGATATAGTAGCAGGTCAGATTGAAAAATCCAATGTTCAAGAATTCAGACAGCGACAACGACACAGAGGTCAGACACACACGCAGTGGGAGAACCTTCAGAGAAGTTCCTATGGTGAACTTGTCATGAACCACCAGCACAAGAAGAAGGGTTCTACAGTGGAGAAGAAGAAGAGTTATTGAACAAGGAACATTCAGAGTCCTCTAGGGTAGAAGAAGGGAAGGTTGAAGAACCTCGCCGAGAAGTTCAAAAACTTCAGGGACTGTGCAGACTATTGAAGTAAGTACTATTATGCCTCATGTTGTTTTAACAGCATTAAGTAACCAGAGTAACCTAAGTTATCAGAGCACTGGTACAAGTGGTTCAGTGCATACTCATTCAAAAACCCTAGGAAGATCTATGGAAGATGAGATGAGGTTACCCACCTTTAGGGGAGTTGGATCTGAAGATCTTGATCAGCATTGGTTCTTATGCGAAGCTGAATGGAGTATTAAGAATGTCACCGATGAAGTTGTTAAGAGAGATCAGTTTAGTACTACCCTGAGAGACCGTGCACTGAGATGGTACATGAAGTTCATCCAAGGATTTGTAAAGCCGAAACCATTGAACGAGATCAAGACTGTGTTGATTGCAGAATTCAAGAAACCCAAGTCGGAGTCGCAACGCATCACAGAGCTGAAAGAAATCAAGCAGAGAGTAGTTGAACCTGTTTGGGATTTTGATCAGAGGTGTGTTGGAAGCCCTACATATTTTCACCTTTTAAAGAGACAAACAATAAATTATGTAGCTACCTATGTGTGGTCATATGGTTATTGCTTTTCGCTAAGCAATTTTTGAAACTGTGAATATGATGTTTCGATTATTCCTAGTGTTTTCCTTTCTTCGTTTTCATGCTTCATTCATGACTGAAATCATGAATGAAGCATTGAAACTTATGATTGTATTACCATTTTATCTAATGTTTATGAAAGATAGATGTATTTACAAGTTTTTTAATGAAGGTTATTTTTGTTGTGAAGCTCATCTTGTTGATTGCTTTAAAGTGGCTCATCGATTATGAAGTGTGCTTTGAATTTTGTTTGAAACACCAAGGATCCATTGAAATTAAACTATGTTATATATTTTTGTGGCTCTTGGTAAGACCTATTCTTGTCACTACCCTTTGGTTCACAAAAAAAAAAATCCTCTCCTAAACTTTAGAAATCAACCCCACCTTGTTGCACAATGATAAAATTTGAATGAACCTGGTCGTAGCCTATACCCTGTGGGACGTGGAAGTCCAACAACGATAGGCCCATCATTTCGAGCTAAGTCTCGGGTTTCATATGTACTCTTGGCACTCATTTCACAAATTTCCTTTCCTTCCTTTCCTTTTGTATTGAAGAACCCCTTTTCATGCACGCTAGGGTATTAATGAGTTTTGTTTATGAGATTTTGCTCTGGTCTTCTTTGTTCCAGAAACCTTTCATACTCATTGTGTCTTTCTATCTTCCTTCTGAACCCTCATGGCCCCGATCATAAGGATTGAGCCCAATGGCTCGCAAACCCTTCTCCTGTGTGATGATGCAAGGGAAGACCTTAAAGGTCAAGGCTGGCTCGAATTTCGTGAGAAATTTCAGGGTTTTAACTTGCAAACTGCCCAAGAATTTTCCCTCTCTTTTGATAGCTTACGAGCTAAAGTAGGAGACATTCAGATCGAGGTCACTGAGGAATTTTTAGGCCATGCGACAGGTCTTCCACTTAGCGGGAAAAAATGGTTTAAAAACGCCAAGGTAGAGGAGGTACTGTGGAGCCTGTTCTTTACCTCTAGGAAGATCATGTGTTATGATAAAGGTATGCCCATATCCTTGTTGAAAACTCGGTGGCATGGTTTATTAGAAATCCTGAGACAATTCGTCACATGCGAGGGTCGCTTTGGCCTTGTTTTCCTGTATCATATACGTTTGTTGATGAATTTCATCAGTTTTCAATTGAATATGCCTTTTTGTTTATTAAGAAGTCTATATAAGATGGCCAAAAGGTATAAGATACAGCATTTAAATTCGAGTCTATTTCATCACAGGTTGATAAATATGTTGTTGGTTCATCAACTAAAATTGAAAAATGATAATTGGGATGCCTTCCTAATTCGAAATGGTTTTGTTACACCCAATCCCATGATGGAAGAAACCACAATCCCTGCCACTGACAGAGAAGTTCCTTCATCTAAAGAAGCTTGTGATACGACCATCCTCAATGAGCCTATACCCGAGCAAACAGATGTTGAACCAATATCCTTTGAATTGCATGACCATGAGCAGCACGTCTACCCTGGCACCTCTGCTAAAAACTCAAGCAGGCCTTCGTACAAACTATCTAAGGGTGACATGGATATAGGGTTGAAAAATAAAAGGGCAGGTAGTTTAATCTCTAGTAGCCTACGAAATAAATCGAACTCTCATATGAGCTCGATCAAAATGATTGAGGTCCATGAGAGCTCTGATTCTGAGATCGAGAGATTCTTGGCAGAAGAAGACCCTCCTTCCCTCAAACCAGATCTCGGCCAAGCCTGTAATTTCGTAGATAATTTGCCACCCTGCCTGAAGCACAGCCAAGGATTTCCAGGTATCAAGCTTGATAAAAAAAACCACAGGCAACAGTGGAGACGTTCTGACACATGGTCGTGGGCATCCTCAAACAACTACCACAGATCCACAGTGTAAATTTTGTATGTTTTGGATCGATAAGTATTATATATACATACCTACTCTTCAATTGAAAATCATAACCCTCACTACTCAGATCGACTCATTAAAGGATGAAAATCATAGGCTANGCAAGGCAAGCGTTTGAAAAGGACTGGGAACATAATAGTAAAGAATGTTGAGAGTGTTACAGCAGTAGTTAACTCTGAGATCCTGTGAATCAAATTTAGCATGCAGTTAAGAGGTAAAGATTTGATTGATTTCCTTGGTTGTATTTTATTTTATTTTTTTCAATTATATATATTTAATTTGATTTCTTTTGTTAAAATAAAACTAGCTACAGAATCAGTTGATTCTGTAGCCAGATTATCTTCATACGAATTTGTGGAAATTATTGGTTATAACAATATCTAAACTCCTTTATTTTCATTTTTGTTTTTCGGGATATCAAGTAATTGGTGGTGTTCTCATGTTATGGACTATTTTTTAGTTCATTTGACATATCTTTTGTAAACAGAAAGATGTTTATTTTAGTTTTGAGAAATGCAGTGTGATATGGAGTGGCTATTACCCTCTATTTTGTAATTAGCAAATAATTTTTGAGATTTAATCTTATCCCATAAGATAAGATGTTTAGCTTTTCTAAACTCTTTAAATACTTGTAATTTTTGTAATCAAGACATCTTGGCCTGGGGCTGAAGGTGGACAATTTATTCACAAATTTGGACAAAACATATATTTACATTTTGGCTTTAGCTTTCTGTAAATGGTGTTTTCGTTTATGGTTTGTTTATCCTGAGAAATTAATAGTTGTTGATAACTTTAGTCTTCCCAATTTGTTAAGGTACTGGGATAATTTCTTTAAAATATTGTTCACATTTTGATGCTTCAGATAATATATAGAGCGGTCATTTATTCAACTCAAATACAAGATTTATCTTTAATTTTCTGTTGAATGTTTAGATGCAAAGTTCTTACAATAAGATTTATCTCACTGTAATTGCTTGTAAATCATAAGATCACAACGACTATTTGTATCATACATTATGTTACTAAAATTCAATTTCCGACACATTGTTCTGTATTTATTCGGAACAATTTTAAGGTTCATTGCAGGTTTCCCTCTTGGACGAAGTGGTCAGATATTCTCTAATCATGCAGATGTCTAGATACATAGCGTTAACTCACTAACAGGTTAGATTACTTCTTCTTTTTTCTGTCGTTACTCATCACTGAAACATGGATATATGGTTTGGCTTTGACTATCCATGTGTTTTGGTTTCATAACATTTGTTCTTATTTGTTTTGATTTATAAAGAAAAAACCAAAAATATTTTATGTGATCTCTTTATCTGCTTTTACGAGGCAGTCATTTTCACAGAGTTTAGTAAGTTTAGATTAAAACTTGTAGCTTATAAATAATGTATATGAACGAGAGTTATTTATATTTTTCTTAAATACGCCCATTACATTCACATTAGAGCATATGTACATATATATATAGTATTTAGTAATTAGTAATTTATTTCTTTTCTTTTATTTATTTTCTTTTAGGATTCTTAGATTGGCCAACAGATCCATTAAACCTGTCAGGACGAGTTATACCAAACAGCTTGGGTTACTTAGACAACCTTGGACTGGACTCGTTCTTCCAATTGACGAACGGTCATTTTCTCTCATCAACAAATGGTGCTGGAAAAAGGGCCTGAACACGATTGATGGCACGTGGAAGTCACAAGACTCCTCCCCCACACACCCGCTCCCCTATAGTAACAAGGATTCATTCTGAAAATAATGTTACCTCTCAAACAACAACTACCTCAAACGAAAATCCACAGATTACCATTGAGTCAGTAACACCAAACCCTCAAGGGTCTGACATATAAGAAATTGTTCGTTAGTCATTTCTAAGGACACACGGTGCTTTGGCCCATATCAGACAACCAGGTCGGCCACTAAATCGACCTCTAGATTTCTCTGATATCATAGATCAACTTGAAGGCACTGGCCTGCTCCTAAACCCCACATATCCATATCACATCCCCACTCCTGCAGCCGAAGGATCTGGTATCCCACCTTCACCCACTCATTCATCTCCTTCCTCTTCATGAGAAGAGTCATCCAACAAAGGCAATTCTTCATCTGATCCTTTGACACCACCTACACCCATGGAAAATCCAAACAATCCCACCAGACCCTAGCTCGATCAGGATGTTGTGGCCATACCTGGACCCCAGCACCCTTTTCCTAAACATCAGGAGAAATGGCTACCTAAATTCGATCTAGACTCTAAGCAAATCGTCGAGGATCACATAAAGAAATTCATGCTAGCCATTAGACTCTGAAGCGTAGAACATGAAGATGTAGTATGTAGACTTTTTCCTGATACGTTTGAAGGCAATGCCTCTACGTGGTATTTTTTCCAACAACCCCACACCATTGTATCTAGGGACAAATTCGAGTCTTGTTTCCTTGAGAAATTTAGAGATGATAAATCTCTCGAAGTCTTAGTCATGGAACTCTCCAGCTTAAAGATGAACCCTAAAGAAAAAATAAAATATTTTAATAAAAGGTTCCTCACATTAAAAAAATTGAATCCCCATTGATTCAATGCTCGCTAAAAATCTTATTGTCTCATATTACACCAAATCCCTACACCAGAATATAGTAATTTGGGTAAGAAGGTCTAAGAAGGCAACGTTATTGGAAGCCTTCAAGGAGGCAAGCCAAATCGAGAAAGATATTCTAAGCCTAAAAGATAATCTTAGCAACGAGGCATAGATTACCCCATATTCTAAGAAGAAGATAGAAATTCTTCCTAGACCTCCCCAAACCAAAACTCAATCAGAGAGTTCAGATTTGGAAAGCTTACAAAAGGTCATCCAGAAATTATCAAATCAAGTTGTAGAATTAAGGAGATCAGCTGAAGAAGCATCTTCAAGCAAAGGGACTTACAAACCCCCTTTTAGAAAACCTTTTCCCTCAAACCAGCCAAACCCAAACCCTGAAGACCTGAATCTCGAAAGCTTACAATACGCTATACAGACAATCCTTAAAGCACATGATAATTTAGTTCCCCCTGAGAATTCTGAAGATGTGGTTGAAGAAGAAATAGTTGAAGAAGAGGAGTTGTCTCCCAATATCTTCGGGCATTTTTTCGATAGTATCTTTCAAGCTAATTTTGAAAGTCCATCCTTATAATACCAGAATTAAAACTCAATATAAACCCTCTTCTGAAACAGGAACTAATGCGCCTCAGAAAAAATTTAAACAGACTGAAACAAAACAGAATTCAGCAACCCCAAGTTTAGAATATGATTTGATTGAAGATCTAAAAAAACTTAGAGCTAATATTTATGTTTATGAACTATTGAAATTTCCTTTTCTTCTGCAGAAAATGCTTCAGAACATTGCAGAAAACAGCAAAAACAGCAAGAAAATTGCAGAAAACAGCAAAAACAGCAAGAAAATTGCAGAAATCAGCCCTAAAACACCTCAAAAAGTCCCTACTAAAATAACACTGCAACCCTTAGATAAAAGAGACCTTACTGTAAAAAATGTATCAAATGTAGATAAAGTAATTTCAGGGACAGCGACTAAAAACCAGCAAAGTTCTATTGTTAATACTCGCAAAAATGTCCCACCTTTTTTATTGACTTTTGAAATCTTCAATAGAAATGTACATAACTACATGGTAGATTCGGGCGCATCATCAAATGTTATGCCTTGGTCTGTCTGCCAAAAAATCAATGATGAAGTTCAACCTTCCAGTCTGAAGATTATTCAGCTCGATCAGACCAATGTTAAGGTAATAGGCGAATTACAAAATGTCCTTGTTAGGCTATCCTCTAATCCTAAGGTTCACCAGATTATTGATATCATTTTTTTTGACATCCCTGAAGTATATGGTTTATTTTTAAGCAGAGATTGGTCTGAACAGTTGCATGGATACTTTGCAACACACTGGTCCCATTTGTGGCTTCCAGAGAATGAGAAGCCTAACAGAATCAAGATTAATCATGAGCATTACCTCAAGCACACCGTGACTGATTTAAAAGATGCTAATGAACCATTTACTGCCTCCACTAATACACTCGAAATGCAGGGAATTACCACCTTTTTTGGTAACTTCATGGAGGAAACTTCCATCGTTACTAATCTGGAATAGCAATCGGAACTTGTCACATGCACACAGTCAACAGTTCTACCTAATGTGTCTAATACGGTCGATGAAGCTCACATATGGCCTCTCTACTTTGATGGATCCAAATCTTAAGAAGGAGCTGGTGTAGGATGTGTGCTCATTGACCCAACAGGTAATAAAACTTTGATCGCTTGCCGATTAGAATTTGAATGTACAAACAACACCGTCGAATATGAGACACTTTTGCAAGGACTCAAAAAGGCAATAGATATGAATGTACAGAACATAATGGTATTCGGTGATTTCGAAATTGTGGTCAGACAAGTAAGAAATTCCATTCATTTCCTATCACCACACCTGAAGAGTTATCAAGCCGAGTTATGGAATCTAATGCATAAATTTTCCGCATTTAACATTAAATCCATTCCAAGATTAAACAATTATGAGGCTGACTTGTTAGCTAACGTCACTTCCAAACTTTTACCCGCAGAAGGCCTTTCTCCGAACGCATTTTCGATTGAGTTGTTGTTCATACCATCAGTCCCAGACAACATCACTAACTGGAGAGTGTTTGATGATGTTCAACAAATCATCAGTTTCCTGCACTTGGAAGACAGTTTCCGAGGTGCGGTTATCGATGAAGGCACCCACGATGAAGACCTCCACAATTTTACGGTAATATCGGACCCGAGGTCTCCTGAATCAACATCAAATTTGGTAAATTCCATCCCAAAATCTGTGGTAAGATTAGAAAAGTTTTATGATTTGCATGACAAATTCAGGAAATCGGTAAATTGTAAAACGAATAGTTCTTCCCTGACCCATGAAAAAGTAAATCTGGGAACTAAAGATAATCCACAATGCATCAATATGGGAATGGGGTGTTCCAAGCAAGAAAAAACAACCTTTATAAAACTGTTTAAATAATTTAAGGATGTCTTTTCTTGGACATACGATGATTTAAAAACTTTTGACCCTAACATTATACAACACATCATCCCCATGAAACCCCAGACTCAACCTTTTCAATAGAAGCTGAGAAATATGCACCCCAAACTCGAACTTACGGTCAAGAAAGAACTAAACAAACTATTGAATGCAAAGATAATCTTCCCAGTAAGACACACACAGTGGGTATCTAACCTTGTCCCTGTGAGGAAGAAAAGTGGCGAAATTCAACTCTGTGTCGATTTTCGAAACTTAAATCGAGCGTCTGACAAAGACAATTATCATGTTCCTCCGATGGAACAAATTCTCCAGCAGGTATCTGGTTCTGAAAGAATGTCACTACTAGACGGTTTTTCAGGGTACAACCAGGTCCTCATGTCTCCCCCAGACCAGTTGAAAACCACTTTTCATACTCCATGGGGTACCTATGCCTATAGAAAGATGAATTTTGGGCTTATAAATGCTAGGTATACTTTCCAAAGAGCGATGGATATCACTTTTCATGGTCTAATCAATCAATCTGTAGTGGTCTATCTCGATGATGTCACTGTTTTCTCCAAAAATAAGAGGGATCACTTATCCCATCTAAAATCTATTTTATAACGATGCTGCAAGTACGGCGTCTCTCTAAATCCTAAGAAATATATCTTTGTAGTGAAACAAGGAAAGCTACTTGGATTCATTGTATCCAATGAAGGGATGATCATTGATCCCGAAAGAACTCAAGTCATTTCCAAGCTCCCTCCCCCTTCCTCCAAAAAATCTATGCAATCTTTTCTAGGTCAAATAAATTTTGTCAGAAGGTTTGTCCTTGTTTCTCGGAAATGGTGAGGCCATTGAAAAACTTAATAAAAAATGATGTTCAATATCATTGGGGACCACAGGAAATTCAAGATTTTGACTCCATCAAAAAATCCATAGTAGAGGCTCCCTCCCTAATGAGTCATGATTTTTCACAAGACTTCACTCTTTATACGTTCGCTTCTGATCAATCTTATGTCATTGTACTAACCCAAAAGAATGATGAAAACAACAAAATCCCCATTGCCTTTATGAGCTCAGCTTTCAAGGGAGCAGAGCTTAATTACCCAACTATAGATCAACAGGCTTACGCTATTTTTAAAGCAGTGAAACATTTTTTATCATATCTACAGAAAGCCATAACTAAAGTCATTGTGCCCTACCCTGTTGTCAGAAACTTGCTAGTACAAAAAGAACTGGGTAAAAAATGGGCAAACTGGATGACATCGTTACAAGAGTATGACCTCGAGATTACCCTTGCACAAATTGTCAGAGGCCAAGGTCTATGTAAATTAGTCGTTGATTCAGTGGAAGAGCAGCAAGGTCAAATTAATTTTTTAACTGAAAATCAGCTCAGTCAAAGTCAAATCTGTTGTGCACAAGATCCTGCTAATTCTTGGTTTGATGACATTAAGTTTTATCTAACACACAGCTCTGCTCCTCATCATCTTGATCTGAAAAAGAGAAGAGCAATAAGATTAAAATCTACACCTTTCCAACTGGTAAATGGCATATTATTCCGCAAAAAAATTGATGAAGTCCTTATGCAATGTCTGGAAAGAGATGAAGCAGATAAAGTGTTATCTGAATTGCATATAGGAGATGTTGGTGGGAACTTCAGTGGAGACACTACTGCTCATAAAGTATTGAGAGTAGGGTACTACTAACCCACGCTATTCAAAGATGCCCATACATTATGTTGCAAATGTGTAATCTGCCAAAAGGCTTTTGGACGAGTATAGAAGGCGGCATTCCCGTTGCAACCTGTCTCGGTGGATTTCCCTTTTCAGAAATGGGGTCTTGACATCATTGGCCCAATTAACCCCACCTCCTCGCAATAGCATAAATACATCATTATAGTGACGGGCTATTTTACCAGATGGTCTGAGGCTGCACCATTAAAGGTAGTAAACACCAGTCAAGTAATATATTTCCTTAATTCAAACATCATTACTCGATTTGGTATTCCTGAATGTTTGGTCTTTGATAATGCTTCCTATTTTTCATCCCTTGATATGAGTGCCTTTGCTTTAGAAAAAGGGATAAAACTGAAATATTATGCCAGCTATTACCCCCAAGGGAATGGTTTAGCAGAATCGACAAACAAAAACCTGATCAAGATCATCAAGAAGACAGTTTCTGAAAACCACAAAAATTGGCACAACACACTTTTTAATGCAATATGGGCTGATAGGGTGACTCTGAAAACCGTTGTTGGTAATTCTCCCTTCTTTCTCATTTATGGAAGGGAATCAATTCTCCCTCCGCATGTTATGCTTCCATCTCTGCAACTATCACAGAAATTTCAGAAAGAGGATTGTCCTCCCCTGGAAAGTCGGATTAATTCTTTGTTGAAGTTAGAAGAGGTAAGAGCCCAAGCGAAAGAAAAACTGGATCAGCATCAACGTATTGTTAAAAGCTGGTTTGATTCGATTTCTACCTCGGATAGGAATTTCGTGGTGGGTGATCTTGTCCTCAAGTGGGATAAACCTCATGAGGGGAAAGGGGAACATACCAAGTTCCAAAATCTGTGGTTGGGACCTTTCTTAATCACTGAAAAACTAGGTCCCAATTCTTTCCACCTGCAGAATTTAGAGGGACAACTAGACACCTTCCCAATGAATGGCCAAGCTCTCAAAAGGTATTTCTCTTGACAGTTCCCAGATACACCTTTTGTACATATTTTTTTGTTTTGATTTGTTTTGATTTGTTTTGATTTCCGCTTTTTCTTTTATTTAGTTTTTTGTTTTATTGGCTTTCCAAGGAAAACATGTATGTATTACAATTTAGTTCAAACAAGGAGAACAGAATGCTTTATCTTAAAACAATTGTGTCAAGGACTGTCAGAGCGTCAACTGCTATGATTTCCTAAAAACATAGACTAGTTAAAGAGGTTTTTTGTTCAAAATTGATTTCTAGTTTCAATTTTCATTTGTGAGCAGACACGACTATTATTAAAATCTCTTTACACTGCCCCTGCTTTTAAGAAAGCGACTCAAGAATGATTTCCTGTCCTCAAAAATTAGTTTCATTAGTAAACTATTTTCAGATCATGATGAAGGTTAGCAAGAAAAAATTAAAAAGGTGGAAAATAACAGGTCTTGTAAAAACTGGAATTTTCAGCATCACCCCGCTCTTCTGAATGTTTTTAAACTTATATCAGATCGTGAATAATTTCTCAAAGAGTTGTGGGAAGTGTTTGTAAACCCGCTGGGATACTGAACAAGTCTGCTGGTAGTGGGTAAATGCATGCATGATGCCAATACAACTTCGTCGAGGTATAGAACAGGCCCGCTGGTAGTGAAGCGATGTCAGGTTAGAGAAAATTCTCAGGTATAAATTTTGATATTGATCATAAGCATCCTTTGTTCTGGATTGAAATTTCTTGAACAGGATAGAGGCGTCATAGTGGGTTAATTAACATCCCTGCCGAGTCTATGGACGCCTATTGGCAGCAGTGGCCCTGTCACCAGTATTGGAGCCATTAACTTAAACATCGTGGCTCTCATTTGTAAAATTTGTCACCAGATTTCATTTTTTAAAGAAAGATATCTGAAGTTGGACCATGTAATGATTGTCAAGATGCTTAATGTCTTTCAGTTGTTCTTTGATTTGAAATCATTCTAATAATTCTAACATGAACTCGTCGATGATACAGAGTTAACTGCTTCTCCCAACAAGTCGCCAACATTGGCAGCCCTACATATTTTCACCTTTTAAAGCGACAAACAATAAATTATGTAGCTGCCTACGCGTGGTCATATGGTTATTGATTTCTCTAAGAAATTTTTGAAACTGTGAATATGATGTTTCAGTTATTCCTAGTGTTTTCCTTTCTTCATTTTCATGCTTCGTTCGTGACTAAAAGCATGAACGAAGCATTGAAACTTATGATTGTATTACCATTTTATCTAAGGTTTATGAAAGATAGATGTCTTTACAGGTTTTTTAATGAGGTCTATTTTTGTTGTGAAGCTCATCTTGTTGATTTCTTTAAAGTGGCTCATCGATTATGAAGTGTGCTTTGAATTTTGTTTGAAACACCAAGGATCCATTGAAATTAAACTATGTTATATATCATTGTGGCTCTTGGTAAGACCTATTATTGTCACTACCCTTTGGTTCACAAAAAAAATTTCCTCTCCTAAACTTTAGAAATCAACCCCACCTTGTTGCGCAATGATAAAATTTGAATGAACCTGGTCGTAGCCTGTACCCTGTGGGAGGTGGCAGTCTGACAACGATAGGCCCATCATTTCGAGCTAAGTCTCAGGTTTCGTGTGTACTCTTGGCACTTATTTCACAAAATGTCTTTCCTTTTGTATTGAAGAACCCCTTTTCATGTGCGTTAGGGTATTGATGAGTTTTGTTTCTAAGATTTTGCTCTGGTCTTCTCTGTTCCATAAACCTTTCATACTCACTATGTTTTTTTGTCTGCCTTCTAAACCCTCATGGCCCTAGTCATAAGGATTGATCCCAATGGCTCGCAAACCCTTCTCCTGTGTGATGATGCAAGGGAAGACCTTAAAGGTCAAAGCTAGCTCGAATTTCTTGAGAAATTTCAAGGTTTTAACTTGCAAACTGCCGAAGAATTCACCCTCTCTTTTGATGGCTGCCAAGCTAAGGTAGGATACATTCCGATCGAGGTCACCAAGGAATTTTTAGGCCATGCGACGGGTCTTCCACTTAGCGGGCATAAATGGTTTAAAAACGCCAAGGTAGAGGAGGTATCGTGGAGCATGTTCTTTACCTATAGGAAGATCAGGTGTTGTGATAAAGGTATGCACGTATTCTTGTTGAAAACTCGGTGGCATGGTTTATTAGCAATCCTAAGACAATTCGTCACATGCGAGGGTCACTTTGGCCTTGTTTTCCTGTATCATATATGTTTGTTGATGAACTTCATCAGTTTTCAGTTGAATATGCCTTTTTATTTATTAAGAAGTCTATATAAGATGGTGAAAAAGTATAAGAGACAGCGTTTAAATTCGAGTCTGTTTCATCACGGGTTGATAAAGATGTTGTTGGTTCATCAACTAAAATTGCAAAATGATAATTGGGATGCCTTCCTAATTCTAAATGGTTTCGTTACACCCAGTCCCGTAGAGGTTGATAATCCCATGATGGAAGAAACCACAATCCATGCCACTGACAGAGCAGTTCCTTCATCTAAAGAAGCCTGTGATACGACCATCCTCAATGAGCCTATACCCGAGCAAACAGATGTTGAACTAACAGCCTTTGAATTACATGACCATGAGCATCACATCTACCTTGGCACCTCTGCTAAAAACACAAACAGGCCTTCGTACAAACTATCTAAGGGTGACATGGATATAGGGTTTAAAAATAAAAGGGCAGGTAGGTTAATCTCTAGGAGCCTACGAAATAAATCGAACTCTCATATGAGCTCGATCAAAATGATCGAGGTCCATGAGAGCTTTGATTCTGAGATCGAGAGATTCTTGGCAGAAGAAGACCCTCCTTGCCTCAAACCAGATCTCGTCCAGGCCTATAATTTCGTAGATAATTTTCCACCCTGCCTGAAGCACAGCCAAGGATTTCCAGGTATCAAGCTTGATAAAAAAACCCACAGGCAATAGTGGAGACGTTCTGACACATGGTTGTGGGCATCCTCAAACAGCTACCATAGATCCACAGTGTGAAGTTTGTATGTTTTGGATCGATAAGTATTATACAGACATACCTACTCTTCAATTGTAAATCAAAACCCTCACTACTCAGATCGACTCATTAAAGGATGAAAATCATAGGCTAAAGTCCATTGTTCAAAGGCAAGGCAAGCGTTTGAAAAGGACTGGGAACATAATAGTAAAGAATGTTGAGAGTGTTACAGCAGTAGTTAACTCTGAGATCCTATGAATCAAATTTAGCATGCAGTTAAGAGGCAAAGATTTGATTGATTTCCTTGCTTGTATTTTATTTATTTATTTTTCAATTATATAGATTTAATTTGATTTCTTTTGTTAAAATAAAACTAGCTATAGAATGAGCTGATTCTGTAGCTAGTTTATCTTCATTTGATTTTGTGGAAATTATTGGTTATAACAATATCTAAACTCCTTTATTTTCGTTTTTGTTTTCCAGGATATCAAGTAATTGGTGGTGATCTCATGTTATGGACTATTTCTGAGCTCATTTGGAATATCTTTTGTAAACAAAAAGAAGTTTATTTTAGTTTTGAGAAATACAGTGTGAGATGGAGTTTTTATTACCCTCTATTTTGTAATTAGCAAATAATTTTTGAGATTTAATCTTATCCCACAAGATAATATGTTTATCTTTTCTAAACTCTTTAAATACTTGTAATTTTTGTAATCAAGACATCTTGGCCTGGGGCTAAAGGTGGACAATTTATTCACAAATTTGGACAAAACATATATTTACATTTTGGCTTTAGCTTTCTGTAAATGATGTTTTCGTTAATGGTTTGTTTATCCTGAGAAATTAATAGTTGTTGATAGCTTTATTCTTCCCAATTTGTTAAGGTATTGGGATAATTTCTTTAAAAGATTGTTCACATTTTGATGCTTCAGATAATATACAGAGTGATCATTTATTCAACTCAAATACAAGATATATCTTTAATTTTCTATTGAATGTTTAAATGCAAAGTTCTTACAATAAGATTTATCTCACTATAATTGCTTGTAAATCATAAGATCACAGTGACTATTTGTATCATACATTTTGTTACTAAAATTCAATTTCCAACACATTGTTCCATATTTATTCGGAACAATTTTAAGGTTCATTACAGGTTTCCCTCTTGGACGAAGTGGTCGGATATTCTCTAATCATGCAGATGTCTGGATACATAGCGTTAACTCACTAACAGGTTAGATTACTTCTTATTTTTTCTGTCGTTACTCATCACTGAAACACGGATATATGGTTTGTCTTTGACTATCCATGTGTTTTTGTTTCATAACATTTGTTCTTATTAGTTTTGATTTATAAAGAAAAAACCAAAAATATTTTATGTGCTTTCTTTATCTGCTTTTACGAGGCAATCATTTTCACAGAGTTTAGTAAGTTTAGATTAAAAATTGCAGCTCGTAAATAATGTATATGAATGAGAGTTATTTATCTTTTGCTTAAATACGCCCATTACATTCACATTAGAGCATAT
>SNQJ01S0185574.1:0-16973 GCA_010110895.2 Picea sitchensis | reverse complement strand
CTATCATTCTTATGAAGTGATTAAATTTGCTTGTTCCCCCATGTCAAAATTGTGTGTTTAACATGCAATGTTTGTCTACCAATCTTTCTTTCTCATTTGTCTTCTACTTGCCTAACATTACACTAATCCACATGGCACACCTTTTAGTTTTACCTTACACTAATTCTCAAGGCATAGGGGTATTCACATGTACCATGGGATATATAGGCCTAGTTGATGGAGGATTCCCTCACAACAACAATGTAGCTCTTGTACATTGCAAAGACCCTCATATTACCCCTATATAATTTCTTGCATTGCCCATTCTTTGCATCTTTCTATTATTTGCATCTTATGGATAGAAGTTCCTATAAGGCAAGGTAAAATGTATAGAATCTCATATGTTCATAAATTATCTAGCATTCATTCTTTGGTTACTAATGCCCTTCAACCATCCCTAGCTCATTATAAATCCCTTTAGGATCACCATCAAGGCTTTGTCTAGTTTCAAATTGGTGACTGGCTTTGGTTGTATATGGACAAACAATGTTTTAAGGGGTAGAATCATAAAAACCTCAAGCCTATTTGATATTGTCCCTATATTTTTCTTCAATATATTAATGACAATGGTTGTCATTAGTATTTCCCTTCCTTGTTAGACATCCATAATATCATTGATGTCAATCATCTCAAGCTATATGAGCCATCTATTCTGGAAGAGGAAGTTCAAGTCTGCCACTTAGCAGATAATATACATACACTAGTGGACCTGCACACCTGCTACACTTGTCATCAATGAATTACTTCCTATATTGTTGAATTCCAAGGTCACCATCCCACTCAGTACAAATCAATATCCTAAGTTGTTTTTAAAAATAACTTCTTGCATCTTGTTGAGAAAGTAGAGACATTGTAATATGGTAATACCATATCTCGTGTATTTCTTTTTTTTTTAAACTTAAAGGATGTGTCGCAATATTGAAGATAGTTCGTTGGAAGGCAAATTTTATTTTGAACAACCATGGAAATAGCGACGAAATTTCATTGCACTTTGCCACGATTTTGCGTCACACATATAGCATCTGCACCGTAAGTTTTGTCTTGCCATAAATTTTCATCGCTATTGCCATGCTTTTGCGTCGTAACTTTCCACAATGTTTTTACATTAGCACGATTTTTCATCCCTATTGCGACAAAGTTTCATCATAATTGTGACAATGTATAAGGTTGACCTATCTCGATGGTGATGACACATGGAGAGACAATTTCGTCGTTGTTTCCATGAACACCTGGTTCATGGATATAGCAACAAAAAATAGTCTTGGCTTTCGTGCAAATTGCGACGGATAAGTGTGGCAATAGCAACCAAAAACGGTGGCAAATTTGGCCATATGTACTAGTGTGAGTTTCTTTCCTTCACCCTTCAATCTCTCCTTATTGATGTGAAGCCATACCTAGTCTCCAACCTGGAACTCATGATCAACCCTGTGCTTGTCGTGTCGAGCTTTATATTGTGTTTGACTTTTCTCCAACTATTCCCTGACTTCCTGGTGTATCTGTTGAATCCTCTGGATGAAATTGTGGGCTCTTTCCGTTGTTTGATATTCATTTACATTGGCATATCTCTCGTACATAAATTCCAAAGGGACCTTTGGTAGGTACCCAAAACATGTCTCAAAAGGTGAAATCTGAGTGGAGGAATGTAAAGTTCGGTTGTACGCATGATGTACGTAGGGTATTTGTTCATCCCATACCATGGGACGCTTGTTGTAGTAGACTTGAAGCAAAAGTAACACTGTTCAATTTACCACCTCTGTCTTTCTGTCAGTCTGTGGATGGAAAGCATTTCTCCTCTTCAATTTGGTGTCCATCATTCTCCACAAGCTAGTCCAAAAGTCCCCAAGGAATCGAGTATCTTGATCTGAGACGATAGATGTGGGTAATCCAAAGTGAACCCAAACATGTTGAAAGAAGAGATTAGCAGTCTGCTCATCAATGATCTGCTTTTTACAAGGCATCAAGATACACATTTTGTTGAACCTATCCACTACAACATACAAATAATCATGACCCCCTTTGGTCATGGGTAAACCCCCTACAAAATCCATGGATATACTTTCCCATGGATGGAATGGAACAAGAAGTGGTGATCATAGCCCTAGTTTTCTATTAGTGGTCTTACAAGTAGAACACATCACACAACCCTTTACATATTTAGTTACAATTGCTTTTATTTGAGGCCAGTAACAAAACCTCTGTAAATGAGCCATAGTTTTTCCTACCCCAAAATGCCCAGACACAAGAGAAGCATGAGCTTCTCGTATTACATGGACTCGTTCACTTGTAGGAATAAATAGCTTTCCAAGATGGTAAAGTAACTTTCTCTGCAAACAATAGTTCTCTACATGTGCACCAAGGGTTAGCTTTGTATATACTTCTTTAAAATATTCATCGATGGCATATTGTTCTATATAGATATCATGAGATAAAGAAGCATCCTTCAAAATAATAGAAGCAGAAATATGAGGTCTAGAAAGTATATCAGCTACCTTGTTACTAGTACCCTTTTTGTACTTTATTACCAAGTGAAACTGTTGTAGAAAACTCATCCACCTATAGTGTCGAGATTGTTGCAATTTGGTATGTGCTTTAATATACTTTAAGGGTTGGTGATCTATATGTATAATGGTTTCCTTCCCTAAAAAGTAGTGCTTCCATTTCTTTACACTCTAGACTAATGCATACAACTCTTTATCATATGTAGGATAGTTAACAACAACTTGGTTAAAATTTTCAGAGTGGTAACAGATAGGCTTATGATATTGCATTAGTACTGCACCCATAGCGTATCCACTGGAATATGTCTCGATCTCAAAAGTTTGTTGAAGATTCGATGGTGATAATACTAGTGCGGTACTGATATTTCCCTTCAAAGTGTCGAAAGTTTTTTGTTTCTTTCCTTCCCACTGGTTAAGGCATGCAGAGGAGTTGATATGAAGGAGAAGTTGGGAATGAATCTCCTCCAATACTGAACTACACCTAAGAAGCTTCAAACTTCAGTTACACTTTTTGGCTCAGGCCAATTTATAATTACATCAATTTTGGAAGGGTCAATTTTCAATTGTCCTCCTCCTACAATATGACCTAAGTATACAAGTGCAGTCTTGCCAAATTCACATTTAGACAATTTTACATACAACTTTTCCCTTTGCAAAGTATCTAATACTTGTTTTATATGCCTCACGTGCTCATCCCATGTCCCGCTAAAAACAAGAATGTCGTCTAAATATACAATCACAAAGTCATCTATGAAAGGCATGAATACATCATTCATCACACGCATGAAAGTTGTTGGAGCATTAAAAATCCCAAACAACATAACCAACCACTCAAACAATCCTTGTTTGGTTTTAAAGGCATTTTTCCACGCATCATGTTCTGCAACTCTAATTTGATGATATCCATTGCGCAAATCAAACTTAGTGAAATAGACAACATTCTTCAATTGATCAAGTAAATCATCTATGTGAGGAAGAGGGTATCGATTTTTCACCGTGATTTTATTTAAGGCCCAGTAATTGACACGCATTCACCATGTGCCATCTTTCTTTGGCACCATCACGATCGGAGAACCACAATGAGATGAATTGTGCATGATGACCCCTTGATCCAATAAGCCTTGTACATGCTTCTTGATCTTTGTCATCTCCACAACTGACATCATGTACATGCCCATATTAGGCAAAGGAGAATCCTACTGAAGATGTATCTCATGTTGGATTTCCCTCTTAGGAGGTAATCCATCTGGTTCCTGAAAAATATCATCATACTTAGAAAAAATATCAATTAATTCCTTTTTATCAAATGGATCACACCCTTGGAAAGCGCCATATGTCCCGACATCTTTCTCTCTGACGACCATGAGTACATATCTCCTATTAGTGTTTATGAGTCGTTTCATTTGTCTTGCACTAACAAGTGTTGTATTTACCCTCATGTTGTGAGCTCTAACAATATATTCCACTCCCCCCTTGGTAAGGTGGTATTTGTTCTCATGTCGAAAGAAGATTGTTTTTCTATCATAAAGATAAGGACTTCCCAACACTATGCCACATATATCAAGTGGTACAACATCTAAATCAACTTCATCAATCAATTTTGAAGCAATAGCAAATATTATCCTAGATTGTTTGGTGACATTAAGTTTTGCTTTGTCACATACCCAACCAAGAGGATAAGGTTTCGGATGTGGTTTAGTTTCAAGACCCATTTTCTTGACAAGTGCTTTAGATATAAAGTTTACTTGGGAACTTGGATCAAATAATGTATCTATCTTAGTATGTTTAGATACAACTCTTATGTGAAATAACTCATTCCTCTTTCATTCATCAACATGAGATTCATCATTGAAACTAGAACTAGCATGAAGAAAGTCTTTACCGTGTACTCTAACCATTGTGATCTTTCCTTCATCTCCTAAATCAGAACCAAGCTCTTGTTGTACCATAGCAATGGTCTTTGTATTCCCCTTTCCACCGAACTGTTTCGATTTCTTTTCATGTTGTTCATCGTGATCACTCTTCTTGCAATGAGTGCAAGATGGTTTTCCTCCTTCTCTCGTCACTGTAGCGGTCTTCTTGTCCTTCCTTTTAAACTTCTTAAAAGTCTTCTGTGGGAAATTGGAAGGTTTCTTTGTGGGATCTTCTTGAACATGTTTCCCCATGTTCTCTAGGTGAGTGGCTTGCACACAAACTTTGCCAAGACTAGTGGGGTTAAATAAGAGCAAAGTATGTCAAATATAACTATGAAGTGCGCCAATAAACTTCATTAAAGTCTCATAAGAATCTAAAGGAATGTTAAATGCAAGAGATTTCTTCCTAAATTCTTCTGTGAAACTTTGTACAGTTTGTCCTTTACTTTTCCTTAAGGTTTTCCATTCTATCATTGCTTTATGTAAATACCCTAATGGATAAAATTACTTCTTGATCGTTGATTTAACTTACAACCATGAGGAAAGAAGCTTATCACACTTACTTATGTCTCGAAGTTTTCTCTCCCACCATACGAGAGTAGTGCTTTCCAACCAAAGAGAAGCCAATTGTACTTTAACTTCCTCTTCATCAATATGTTGGACACGACAATACACTTCAACCTGTCGGATTCAATTATCTAGATTTTCAGGATTAGCATCTCCATTAAACATAGGTAAAGAAAAATTTACATCAAGCTTTAATAATGGTTTCTTAAAAGAGGTTTTATGGCTAGAATTATGAGAATGATGAGAATGCTCAAAGTAAGAAGAACTAGAACTCGAAGGTGAAGATGGAGGCTCGGGAGGATCTCCTCCAGCCCCTTGGTTTACTGAAGCATCATCATCTACATGTGCTTCATTTTTCTTCCCTTTCTTGTTCATCCTCTTCTCGTAATATCCATACATTTGCTCGATAATTTCTGACATGCGATAAAAGACCATGTAAAAGTTTTTCTCCTGTTCATCACGCTTGTCCTCTTCTGCCATTTTCTTCCTTCTGGATACATGAACAACTTGGGGATTGAAATTATTTATATTTCCTTCACCCTGCTTATGCTTGGCCCTAGTAAGCATTCACCCTCAACAATTCAAGTCAAAGATGATTGCTCTGATAACAACATGATCCGGGATCTTTTCATCGTGACTTATAAATAATTGTATTAAATGAGCATAAATTAAAGTGCACCATTAAAGAACGGAAAACTTAGAAATGAAGAGACATAAGTATCAGATCTGAACACAAAAACTTGATAATGGAGTTTGTCCCTGGTGGACTACATCTCTGGGTCCTGCTCTCAAATGGGTAGGCTATTTTATTAGCTTAGCAAAAGAATTTGGCAAATACATGAATATACCTCATTATGAAAACAAGCTGCAGAAATAATGCTCAGATCAGAAAAAAAAAATCACCATTGGATTCGTGGAGTCGAATTACCCAAAAATGATTGTCTCCACGCTTTGATTCGACTCTGGCAGTCCCAAGCCCAAGAGAATTTTTTTCTCGGTTTCTTTGTCCACTACAACCTGCAATAATGACATTAATCATCTCGAAATCCATGCCCATAGATGTACGATCGCTCCTCTCTCCCGGTGGCTAGCGAAACTCGACTTTAAAATAATTTTGGCAGATGGATATTATAATGTGACCATTTAGGTGGATTGGTATGGGCGCTAAAGTTAGGGCGCTATTTATGGGGAGGTCTCGGGGTCAAACCCCATGAGCTACCATTTTAGTGATGTGGTTATAACTCCTGCCAGAATTAGCTAGTGGATTCTAGATACAGCGGTTGTCACCATATATGGCAGACCTCCGCCAGATTTGGCGGGGTCCCGTCAATATATATTTTTGAATTTTGGGATACGAGTTGTCCTTGGATGATTCGGGGATGCCACGTATCACCTGGTGATTGCGCCACATGGAATCTTCTCATTGGTCCACCTGGATGCTTATGTCACACCCAACCAACTATATGAGACACGTGGAACTCCCTAGATGGTGCCACATGGTGTCTCCTAGGGGTGCCATGTGGCACTTTCCTATTGTCCCACATGGACCCCTGCAACATTCTAATGGAGGGTGACATGTGGCAGCCTATGGTGCTTCCACATGGCATGCTGACGTCAGCAACCCATATGATGATGTCAGCCTATCATGTCAGCTACTGACGTCAGCAGTACAGATGATGATGTCTCCCCTGTTGACTGGCCCTATTTGACTGCAAATTTGACCATGAATATCTTTCAAACCGTAACTTTGTTTGACAATTCATTTGCGTCGTTAGAAATCTTGCGATGTGCTCTTCGCGATCATGTCGTTTTCACTGAGTTTTGGGAAATATAATTTTTTCCCTTTCTCTGTCTGCTAAATCCATTCTAAGTGTTCTGAGTTACCTCTATGAGTTCTGAGTTATTCTTAGCCTTCTCTGGATCTTTTTTGGATCACCGTATCAGCCAATAATGTTGCTTGTCCTATGGCATCCAGCCCTTCAAGTATGAGGTGGTGTGTTATGTTTCCCCTCTTGATGTCTGTGATGTGGTTTTGGGCCAACCATATATGTGGAGACGACATGTTGTCTATTAGTCTAGACCCTGTAGTATCATTATTACTTTGGGAGGTCAGCTCTATCGGATACCATAGGTAGTTCTGACTACTGCTCCACCAAAACAATGTTGCAAGGTAATCTCTCATACTGCAAAATTCATCATCTTCACAGTCTGTTCAAAGGATGCACAGAAGACCGCTACAACCATTGCAGCCTCAACACCTTCTATCCAGCAAAACAATATTGTCAAAGAGAAAGAAGATATTGTTTCTTCACCTACAATGGTGCCTACACAATGCCCCATAAAACCCAGAGACAACAGGATGGTCGAGCATATACAACCACACCAGCAACTGGGTTGTGACAGTCTTCCACATACCAAGTAGCACAACTTCTCCACCAAAGCACATAGCTCACCAAGATTTAGATTCAGAACATGTTTTCCCCTCTTCCTTAGGCACTCAACGGAATGGAGACCATTGCTTCCTAAAGGGGGAGGATTGATCCAGGTAGATATTGGTGGCCACCCACCTATTCCATTTGGCTCCTTTTGTCAGTTGTTAGTTCAAAACATTCTTCTGTACTTCTTTGTAATTGTGGGGTCTACCCTTCTAGGGCTGTATAGAGCCCTACACATCTTCCAAGTGGATATTGGTGGCCTCCCATCTAATCCAAATGGATTATTTTGTTTGTTTTCATGTCAGCACATCTTAATGTATTTCCAAGGTCATTTTGGGGCCCTAAACAGTGTTATTTTGGCTCTCCACATTCAAAATGTAGATGGAGTTAGAGTTTGACAGTGTAATGCATATTTCTCGAAAATACTTTTCCAACAGGCTATCACACACCTAAAATAGAGATCGTATGCAAAAGTTACGACCTCGAGAAGTTATTGTACTACCTTACCCAAACAGGGCCCACATGACTTTTGCATTTCATCTCCTAGGGTTAGGTTTTTGGATGACTAGGGTTTTGGCATTCATGTTTAACATAAAAAGGACTTCAGAGCCTCATTGTAATCATCTTCTGGGGAATGAGCGTAGCCTTCACATCTCTTCTCGGACATAAAGCTCCCACCATTATAGCGAGTCTTGCACTCTGTATTTTTACAGTCTCTTTACAATTATTTCATTAATAGAAATCAATTATTGTTGAATTTCTTTGTTTCTGGAAAGTGTCATGACTATTTGACTGTACTTTATTTTCTTTCATTTCATTCCAAACATAATCTGGATCACCCATTTACTTCCATTTCAATAGTTTACATTTCAGTTTTAGTCCCCATTTTTTTAGTATTATAGGTCGTTACATAGAAACTAGGTTTTACACGGGTGACAGATCATCGAGTTGCATATATGACCTCATGTACCCGGGGAAAGTGAAGCCTACATGCCTATATGAAGCCCTATACATGATTTTCAAAAGGTTAGCCCGCATATAAGCCTGTGAACGGGTTTTTTAAATGGATTAACTCAAAAAATGATATTTCCTTTATAGGATGGTTATTGAATGGAAGGAAAGGGAGCATGAGGAGGTGGATGCAACAATAGAAAGAGATGCAAGGGTCCAAAAATCTTTGAAATGACGTGGGATCTATAAATTTTGGGCCATCAAAGGAATGAGGGCTCAAGTTAGGTTGCTCCAATTGTTGATAAACTATTGGGATCCAAAGATAGAGGCCTTCAATCTCGATGGGAAACCATTAAGAATTGAAGTGGATGACAAGTACTTTATCACAGGATTGTCTCATCGGGGAGAGATGGTGAATCTCAAGGCCCGAGGGGTTGGGGGGGGCGGGGGTATGACTATGGAGGAGTACATCGCCACCCACTATGTTGTAGGAACAGATAAAGTATGGAGCCAACTCCCTATCAAGGCGATCAAGAACTTGAGTCTAAAGATCATTGTGCTTGTACTATATGGATATTAGGTTCATCTTCATTGCACCAGGCATCAAGGCCACTCATGTTCTATGTGGTGGAGTGTTTGAGACCCATTGTTTATGAATGGGGTACCTCAGTACTGGACAACATGAAGAGTCAGTCGACGGATTACAAACAAGGGAGAATGAGGAATTTTAGGTTTGCATCCATACTATGTACTTTTTTCTCTATGGCTAGGGAAAACCACAAGAGATGGAATGACACCCAAAAATCCACTCTAATCTCAAGTATGCTTTATAAATGAAATGCTAACAAGACAAGGCTAGAATCCTACCTCACTCGGACGTTCAAAGAAGACCGTCATTGAGTACACGACCCAAAGCTTTATACCTTCAACCTGTCCTCAACAACCAAGATACGCAAGCATGTGGTGATGATATATAATGTCAGCATATAAATTAGCATAATCCATTAACATACATGACAAATACGCCCATGGAAAGTAATTCAAATATTTGCAAGATATCAATTGGACGAGAAAAGAGTATTTCTATTAATGTAATTAACAAAAGTACATAGGTGACAAGCTTATGTAACGACACAAATTGGAACCGAGAAACTAAGTCCCTCCAGTTGGGCCTCCACACTTCAATCCTCCACAAAGGCACGCTCACATGTAGGAGTCAATGAGATTCTCCATCACAAAGTAGAAAGAGATTGGGGGGTTGAACACAAGAAGTTCATACTTTTAAAGACAAAAGGATGCAAACTCAATATGAAGTGAAATTTCTCCAAAGTATCTTTACTCTCAATGTAAAATTGTTGATTGTTCAAGGCTTGGATATGGCTCAATTTATAGGCTCCAAATGGAATTAAAGGTTCGATTCGGAGCGTTTCCAGTATATGGAAGGTGAAGGATCATGGATCACATGACATGGCATGGAAACCTGACATATTTTTTAATTTTGATCACCAAACATAATGTACACGGGCTACAGTGAAACAACTTGTGTAGACGCTAGTTGTCTAACTGGTAGGGTGTTTATATGTACAAAAATGTGTATTTTTAGCTCTGGAGTGAAAAAAAAGGGGATTTCAAGTCTGCAAAGGGAAATGGAAGGCCATCAAACAAGATGCATGGAGTGAGGAAAAAATTGCTATAACAAGCGGTCACTTATTTGGAAGCGGACTCGAATATGTATCCCAAGATGGGTGAATGTCGTTATCAACTTGTGTAATGTGCCTTATTATTTGCTGCTTTTATTTCTCTCCATTTCAACATTTTTATTTCTGAAAGTTATTTATTAGTTAATAAAGTTTTGGATAAGTAAGGGTATTCACATGTTAATTTGAAAATAGTTATAATGGTCATAATTTCCAAATCAGGTTGGATGTTAATGTATGCTTAACAACTAATTTGATAGCCAAGGATTTTTGGATAAAAAATTGTCTTTCTATAAAATGCACGCCCAAGACTCATATGACCTCCAAATTTAGTGATTCAAATAGTGGAATTTGTATTTTATCATTTTACATATTGTAATACTTTTAGTTGTTCATTTTGAAACCAAAAAACCTCTTATGTGCAAAGAGGATAAAAATTGCCTTGTAAATGCAAAAAAAATCATAAAGGAAAAAATGCATAACAAAGCATGAAAACAATATAGAATGATGAAAAATGCATGCCCTCCCAAGAAACATTTGTGCATGTTGTTCATAATTTACATGTTCAAATTTACAATATTGTGGATATGTTTAAACCCTAGGGTGTATACTAGGGTGATATCTCAAGTTTTCCCCTTTCCCAAATTTCAACAAGATTGGATTTTGACACCCTTTCCCAAATTTCAACAAGATTGGATTTTGACACAGTGCAAAAGGTTGGAGGATGCATGTCAACCATTTAACAAAAATGTTTACAAATGTTGGAAGGATGTTCCCCAACTGTTTGATGAAATGGAAACCATAAAATTGTTGTCATTTCCTCTAATACCTCTCACATGGGGTCATAGCTCCTCTTCCTCTCTATTACGTGTATGATGTTTTTTGAACTATAGAAATGCATTTACATGTGTGAAATTGGTTGAATATATTTGTATATTGTACTTATATTGATTCATTGGATTTTTTTGTAACATTAATTACGATGCCATATAACATTACTCCAGAGGAAAATGATAGGACGCTTCAAAGGTTATTTGTGGCATTGGAAGAAAAGGGTGATAGGAAATGTTATTGCCCTTGCAATCAATGCAAGAGCTTCAATAGAAGAAGACTTTTAATAACAATAGTTGAAAGGCATTGTAGACAGTTTGGACATGTTGAAGCGGGGTATGAATATCACCCCTTGGTAAGTTAGTACTGATTATATGTTATTGTATTGATTGTATTCATAGAACTTTCTATCCTTTTAATATTTGTTACATACACTAATATTATTTGATTGTTTGTAATTATAAAGAAAGGGTTGTTGATGTTTATCAAGTTATCAACATTGAGAAAACATTCTCCCAGATTAGTCATGCTGACTTGACAGAGGGAAATGACACATTCACTCACAGAGCTTTGCTAGTGGTGAATGGCCCAAGCGTAGTCTTTTCTCCTAACAATGAGTATATAGACTCGAGGTGCTCTCACATTGCATGATCCGGGATGGAGTGATCTATGTCAATTATATGTGCATGTGAAGAAATGATCATCGACATAAATATAATATATAAATAATGTATTTATAATATAATGTATAAATATGAATAATCAATAATTAAATAATTAATAATTAATAATTAATTAATGAATGAAAATACAATAATGGAAAAGACATGTCCATTAATGAAAGGGAACTCCACCCAAGTATATATATCGGGGCCCTCAATTGTAATATATCATCTCATATAATATTTACTTACAATAACCTCTTATCAAGTTCATTGAGTCTTGTTGATATTTTCAATGTGTAATTGTTCTATGATAATAGTAGCATTTAAATCATAAGGCAGTAATTATCAGATCTGAAAATCAGAAAATTCAACATGGTATCAGAGCTTTTCATTTAGCTTTCTTCCTCAATTTTTTAATTTCATATTCTCAACATCCTTGCCTGTTGTGAGCCCCATTATTTGTTCTTAATATGCTACTAAGTCTTTTATGGAACTAGTTAAAAGCTTTCAGTGCCATATCTGATAGATCTGCTTCATATCTTTTCTTTTCTTTTGAAATTGTATGGTCATGGTCACGAGTGGCCTATGTACACTGAGTGACCACATTCCCTTTGGTCATGATTTTCCTAATTACAAGGCATGACCACCTTAAGGATTTCACTACATAGTGCGGCCAACTCTTTTGGTCACTCTTTGTTTCTCTGTAAGTTGAGACCGGTCCCACTGTGATAACTAACATAGATGATATAGACTCTACAGCAGTGATTGGTGTTTGAGAGGGAGGTATATACATATTGTTGGGTAGACCAACCCATACATTGGTACGTGACAACATCAATTTTTGTGAGCTATGGCATAAAAAAATTGCACACTTGCATTACAATGCTTTACCAACATTGAAGAGGATGGTCACAGGACTTCCAGAGCTTCAGGTATAGCATGATGGCATTTGCAGAGGATGTGCACTTCGAAAGAATTCCAAGGGATATTTTCCAAGCAGTGATAGAAGGTCCAAGGGGATCTTGGATCTAGTACATTCAGATGTATGTGGACCTATGACAGTTGCATATTTGGGTGGATTCATGTATTATGTGATCTTCATTGATGATTTCTCTCGAAAGACATGGATCGTCTTCCTGAAGATCAAGGATGATGTATTTAGCAATTTCTAGGAGTTCATGGCTCAGGTAGAGAACTTGATAGGGAAGAAGATCAAGGTGTTGAGGTAAGATAATGGAGGAGAGTACACTTCCAGGGACTTCAGTGATTTCTGCAAGGAGGTAGGGATCAAGAGGTATTTGATTGTTCTTTACAACCCACATCAAAATGAGGTTGCAGAGAGGAAGAATAGGTCCATTGTAGAGGTTATAAAATACATGATTCATGATCATAATTTACCCATGTTCTTATGGGGAGAGGAATCTAGTGCAATAGTGTACGTCTAGAACATGATTCCTCATCAGATCTTGGGGCACAAGACTCATGAGGAGGATTTCACAAGTGTGAAATTGGAGGTTAGTCATTTGAGGATCTTTGGTTGTCCAATATACATTCATGTGCCCAAGGAGAAAAGGACAAAGTTGGATCCTTCTGGGAAGAAGGCGATGTTTGTTGGATACTTGATGAGCTTGAGATTCACTAAGAGTGAAGCAGATCCCAACCTTTACTGCAAGGTTGTTGATGGTGATACTTTGATATTGGTGTTATATGTTGATGACTTGTTCCTTACAGGGGAAGATCGACTCATCGACCAATGCAAGAGGGAGTTGGCCTCTAAGTTTGATATGAAGGATATTGTATTGATGCATTATTTCTGGGATTGGAAGTGTGGAAGAAACCAGGTGAGATCTTCCTCAGACAAGGGAAGTCCACAATTGATATCTTGAGTAGATTCGGTATAATGGACTGCAAGTCCACGACTACACCTATGATGAAAAATATGAAGAAGCTAAGTGATTCCGCTTGAGATTCACATTTGGTGGATCCCACTATGTAGGTGCAGTTGATTGGATCCTTAATGTACCTGGTCAAAACAAGGCCAGATATTTGCTTTACAATGAACACCTTGAGCTAGTTCATGGTTGAATTGAGGCACTTCCATTGGGTTGCAGTAAAGCATGTATTGAGGTACCTGCATGGTACAATTGGATATGGTATGAGATATGACTCAGGTGGTGAAGTGAGACTATAGGGATATATTGATTTTGACTAGGTAGGGAGTGCAGTGGACAAAAAGAGCACCTTGGGGTGTTGCTTCAGCTTAGGATCAACTATGATATCCTGGTTTAGTAGGAAGTAGACTTTCGTAGCACTCAGTACAATAGAAGTGGAGTATATCGCAGCCATTGTTGCAAGTCACAAAGAATTATGGATTTGGAAAATTCTTGGTAAATTTGCATGTCCAATATGTGGTCCTAGGATTAAATCTCATCGTTCAAGAAGTTTAGGAAAGGAGGTGTTTAATAAGGATAGGCACTTCCTCCCTAAGAACCATAGGTATCGAACTATAGAAAAACATATTTTCAATTTGAAAGAAGAGAATGGAATAAAACCACAAAGAATGACTCCTCACCTATGGAGGTTGAAATATAATAGAAATAGTTAAGGTAAGAAATTAGTCTATGTATCATATATATTAATGTTTTACAATTTTAATTTGTATTGAATTTTGTTTATTGTATCTAACAAGTATTGTTGTAATCTCATTTATTTTTCATCAATGTTGTCAAGGCATTACTGGGCTTCCACGAGGAATGAAAAGATACCCTATACAATTCAATAGTTTTCCCTACTATGAGAACCTACAAATAGTTCAATTGTTTGATACAATGCATATTGGAAAGAATGAAACATAAATATTATGGAGAATTGTAGACGGAAGGAGTGACAAAGAAAAAATGTTAAAATTTGTAGTGGCTTTCATGAAGACGATCATGCAATGAAAAATGTGATTAATTCAAATAGTGATGGACATCGAGATAGTCTTCCATGGTTATTTACATAGACACAAAGCAATGTTGTAAAAGAGGTCATTAGGAAAATTAAATTTCCCTCGGAATTTTCTTCTAAAATAAATAATATCTTAACGAAGAAAGGTGAATTTGGTGGGGTAAAAACTCATGACTTACATACCTTCATTAATGTAATTATTTTGTTATGTTTCTAAATTGGTATACATATTTTGGTAATTTTTTGTTTACTTTTTTGTTACAGTATGTTCTACCTCTAATGTTTATAATGATTCTTTTTTTGTTACAGTATGTTCTACCTCTATCTCTTCCAGACAACTTTGACAACAACATAAAATATGTCATATATGATCTTGGCAAATACAAGAGGTAAGTAATTATTTCTATGAAAAATATTCATTGAAAAACTTGTTCACATATGTTTTACTTACAATGTATATACTTAAACATGTGATTTGATTGTATCATGTGTAGGTTGTTTTCATCTAAAGAAGTCCATAAAGAATATACAAGGTAATGGAGGGGAGAACTTCCTCGCCTAATGTGTGAAATGAAAAAGTACCTACCTCGGGCATATTTCAATGCACAAGAACACTACCTCATACACCAAGTTGTGGAGATTGAAATGTGTGGATCTGTACACAAAAGGTCAATGTGGATGGTGGAGAGACATTTTAAATCATTGAATGCCAAGTTGTTAGACAAAGAGGACATCCTAAGGGTTCTATGGTGGAGGGATATATGGTATATCATTCGTTGGTGTATATTAGTCAATATCTTCCTAAATTAACAACATATATGAGTGTGCCTCTCATTTGGGATGCCAAATCCATCAACCACTTTGAAGGGGAGGTCATGTTGGGGAAAGGTAGAATCAGGAAAGTGAAAGGTAATTAAATCGTAGAGATGTACAATACTTTTGTTTATTCATTTTTATCTATATCGTACCTATTTAATATTTATTCTTCCATAAATTATTAAGCTTTGCCATGGTACCTAATTATTGATGAATTGTTATTTTTTCATATAATTGGTCGAGAATGGGATGCACTAGAGTTATACATCACAAACAATTTTGATTGGATGGAGGTACAGATAGAATGATGTATAAAATGTTATGATAGGTTATCGTGGGAAGGGGTGGCTACATTGGTTAAAAAGGCTCATCATAATCAAGATACCATTCTTACACATAGGGAAATTAATTTAGTAGATGGTTTAAATGATTAACAGGAAATCATATTCACCCACATTTTTTACTTATTTTCCATTATATTAATCTATGTGGTGTGTGTGTGTGTGTGTTTTTAATTTTTACTAAGTCTAAATATTTTTATTGATTGATAATTCATTTTTATGCATTGGGCATGTTGCAATTGACACACCACAAGGCTATGTGGTGCAATGGTCGTAAATATCACATCAAAAAATTGAATTACAAGAAGAAAACCTCTGATTGTGAGATAATTATAGTCTTTCAGGTCACTAATGTTTCCTCTAGAAGTGAAAAAGATCCAACATGTTAATATTATGGTAGTTGCGGGAGGTATTTACCTCCACGTGTAAACCTGACGAGAATATAAGACTCTGGAAAGAAAGAGAAAACCCTAATGAATGGATAATAACCCTAGAATTCTTGTCGGCTCAAGAAGATAATTTATATTAGGTTATTATCCTCCAAGAGAAGAAGTTGTCCAGCAATAATAATATTATACTAAACAGACATGTACCCAGAAGGAGAAGTCAACCCTAGCAAATCTGGCAGAACCACTATAAATACAGGGTGTCAGTTCTCATTTGACACATCTCAGAATTGCAGAGAGCAACTGGTGCACACTACAATTCCCAGTTTGGTGTGCACGTGTGGAGGAGAGTTGCAGGTGCAGCTGCTACAACAACCAGTTTCAGTGTTGGCATGGACCATCTCTTGGCTAGGGTTTGGACTATCTGATCAGCTATTGTTGGTGCACTATCCTTGGAGGAATATGCGCTACAACTTGTTTGGCTATCTAGCCTAGGGTTTGCTTCCAGAGTAATTCTCAGTCAAGGTTAAGGTGCTCGAAGGGTGGCTTCGGCCTATAGTTGGGTGACGAGGGTATCGTCAATGGTAAAATGGGCACACAATCTTCTATATTCTAACAAGTTATGGGCCCACACCTCCTTCATTTAGTCTAAACATTGGAAGGAAACATAACCTCTAGGATATTGAGCTCGTTGAGGAACTACCGCGAAGCAGATTCCAAGAAACTACCGCTAGGGCTACTAGCAGGAGCAGTTGCAGAAACCCTAATCCTCTCGTTGAGGAACCTTAAGTGAAGGAATTGACCTAATCTCTGGACAGATCAGTGTGCCCTAGCCCAGTGCATCTCCTAGTACTCTCAGAAGGCCAAGACGTGAAGTTTGAATTT
>SNQJ01S0185573.1:0-18704 GCA_010110895.2 Picea sitchensis | reverse complement strand
CAACCACATCAAGATTTTCATGGAAATAATATCTCTCAAGATTCCCTAAATTAGGATCTTGGCATATCTCAAGGGATTGGTTTGAGAATATCTCTCAACCATCCATGAAGATCTCAACTCTCCTTGAGACTAGGGATTGAAAGCCAACATGGATTTGCACCAAATAATCCCTTTTAAATAATGAAAAATACACAATTATGAGAACACTATCTCATGTATTAAGCATTTTACAAATGCCATTTTGCCCATAAATATCAACAAGACATATCCCTAGCATGTGAAGTCCAATTAACTTCATTTGAAATGCATCTGAAATATCAGTGTGAGCTCTTTGTTGACTGGACAATGTTGGAAGTATTTGAAGCCGACTGAAAATGTGTCGACTGTGAAGATCCTCCTAGATCACCTGTGTCAGTTGTACTTTCCAATTCTATCTCTTCTCATAATATCTCAGTGTATGTTTCGTGTCGATTGATGGGGGATACATTAAATCCCTCCTTCGATGGATCTCTTCCTATTGACTTCATCCAATTATATAGGAAAGGGGTCTAGAAACCAGCTAGTACCTTGGAGCTTGCAGTCCTCTATGGTAGGCTTCCTCATGATCGAAAATTGTTTTCCTCATCAACTCTTGATCGATCAATTCTATGAGCATTCAACATCATATCCTCTATTCACACTCAATATATTGTGCTAGGTACCTTGGGGTCCATTTTCATCATTAGTGGGTCCCCTTGCATTTTCTAATGGTATACCTCAATTGCTATGGTCCAAAAATTCCATATATGTGCATCCAAGACATTGGCCCATCCATTTGCATACTTTGCCAAAAATACTGCTGACGCTTCCTTCTAAAAACCTTTTTTTGGATAGTGTACGTGCCCTGCTACACTAGTAGCTCATGTACACATGCATGATGGATGCTAGTTAGCCCACATACACATGCGTGCTACATGTTATTTAGCCCATGTTTACCTCTAAAAGTTTCAAAAAATAGAAAATTGCACGGAATTCAACGGAGTTTATGGGCTATGGAGGGTTTCCTAACCATTTTACCCCTTGCAGCCCATCCCCAAATCGAATAACCATATTTTTCTCATATAAAAATAGGTCTTGGGGAGTCATTTAGAGACATGAATAAGAGAATAAGAAAACTCTGCCAAAATCCCTTCCCTTTCATTGCCCAAGATTTGCATCTCATTCCGAGTTTTAGCCTCAGCTTTCCCCTCCAGCTATTCTCCCTATGCAACCCTTCCTCCTTCCTTTGGTGGTATGTTGGTTGTGAGAATCTAACGTGGGATTGATGAACTTCGAGCCATGATAGAGGAGCCCAGACTTGGTTCGTAGATCGGTCGCTAACAAAGATTGTAACCCTTTTTATATTAAATTTGAATAAAAGAGATTATCTCTGTCCCAAAACCCTATATCTACATGTTCTTGTTAATTTGAGCATTTATATCTATATTTAGGCTTTTAAAGTGATTATTAGAGATTGTATATGTTGTTGCATTGTATTCCTAGTCCCTTGTAGGTCATCTTTGGGAGGAGATATGTTATTTAGGAGGCAACAACAAGAGAAATAGGTCTACACCAACCATAAGGATTGAAGGTTGACTCATTAACCCTCTCTTTCCTCTTTCTCTTATCACTTAGTTTAGCTGGTTTTAAAGTAGATTAAAGGTAGATCAGTATTTTAAGGGATTTATTGCTTTGTTTATTCCTTAGACCTAGTCTAGGGGTATTTCCCCTGTACCAGAATTTGCGACTCCACCGGGGAGTCTCTCTAGGGTCTTAGTGAGAGATTTTGGTTTGATTTGATTTTTTCAGTTTCTTTTTGAGTTTTCTAAGTTTACTAAGTTAGTTAGTGTCTCAAGTCACCTTCCAGGTGCCTTCCAGGGAGTTACAAAGATGATTGTGGGGGTATACCGCGGTACCTACGACAAACGTCAGATCACACTTTTCAGAGTATACCTGGAGGGTTTTTTCGTGTTCAAGTTACACTTGCACTAATAAGTTTCTTTAGTGTCAATTGGTGTAATTGTTCTTCCTGCCAGTCAGTTGTTTTCTTGATTTGTCATTAGGAAATTTTTAGTGTGTGCTCTGTGTTTTGTGCTAGCTTAACCTTAGAGTGTGGGTTGATCATTTCACAAGGTGGAAGATCAACAACTCTGTCGTTCACGTAGGCTTCATGACCTGCCACCGATTACTTTGGTTCCACCTCCACCACCACTGATATGCATGCTAGATGAAGAGGGTTCATTTGAAGTGAGCAGGCCACATGAAACCGTACCCAAGCTAGCTCCTAGAGAAGACTTTTCTGCACCGGAGGAGTCCACCATTTCTAACCTCGAAGATGAAGGCTTCAGGCCTACAAACTCTCCGATCAATGAATTATCAGTGCCCCTTATTATTCATATAGTCCCTCCTGAGATGACTTCACCTGAATGTCAGTTTGTTAGATGAGCGACGATGGAAGCAACTAGTGCTACCTCTTCTAGGAGTCCTCATACTCCCATATCGACTGTCGCGAGAGGGGGTGTTGTGCCTCCTCCCCCACCTCCACCTATCAGGACTATGGTTGTCTAGACACCCACTACTTTGGGCAGTGTCATAGTCCCTTAAATGACTATGATCATCGTTCCCTCTATCCAAAACATGTCTGGTGCTCCCTTTTCATATGGGATACCAGGTTTCGACTCTAGTTCGTTCTTATCCTACTCTACTCTAAAAACTATTGGTCTGGGGGCAGGGAGCTCTAATTATCCCTTACAAGAATCTATCGTAGGCACCACTGCAACGTTTAACACTATCCCTTACAGTGGGGGTCATATTCCTCCTCCATACCCTTCGCTAAAAGGCGCTTTCCAACAACCAATCGGACTTAACACCAACTCTATTTTGTTTAGTGGAGGGAGTCTTGGACCTCAATCCTATATGAATCTGGTAGGGTTTATGCCTTTTTATTTTTTCGGTGTGTTTAGAAATAATTCTTTCTCATCGTCTTCTTTCTCGGCAGGGGGAAACTACATCTTTGGTCAACCAAACCCTATGCAAGGCTTCATTCCTTCACAGGGAATGATGGCAAGAGTTTACTACTCACAAGGTCTTAGAAATCCCTGGCAGGGATCATTTCCTTCACAAGAGATGTCGATCGGAGGCAACCCCTCCCACACTCAGTGGAACCACGGGCAAGGTTCAGTAGCTATGCCAGGAGGGTCGACTGGGGGAATCCACAACCAAGGTCCTTGGAACACCATGCACGGAGTAATCCCTACACAAGGTATGCCATCCAACTACAAGAATCAACCGACGATCCAAAATCAAGCACAAACTCCTTTTACTAGCCAAGGCCACCATGGTTTCTACCAAAACCCTAGCCAACAGGCAAATGTTTCCTTGCAACCTGGTGCCAGTCAAAATACAGGCCCCTCTTTTCCTTTGAAACCACCATAACCTAGACTACCTTTCTTGGAAACTATGCATGTTCGAGACTTGTCAAGGATGTTGAATGACCCGATCTGTCATGATCCATGTTGTCCCCCCATGCCAACTAAGTTTCCCTCAAACATCCCTAAGTTTTAAGGAAATCCCGACAAAGATTCAGGTGATCATGTTAAGACATTTCATTTATGCTCATCCAACTTGTTAAAGGATGACTCTGTTCAGTTGTGTTTGTTTCAATGCACTATTATAAGGGTTGCCACTAAATGGTATATCGAGCTTGATAGCTCGAAGTATGCTTAATTTAACTACTATGGTTTTATTAAACCATTTCCAATTACCGGTAAGATACGATGCTGACACCGAGTAGCTAGACAACTTTGAGAAAACAAAAGTCGTCCATATCTCGAATCAAATCCGAGAATGGCGTCGACAAAAGAGATTGATCAAAGTTAAGGTCCCTCCCACTTTTTTTCTTGAGTGGTTCCTAAATTCCTTGGTGCCTCGTGTATACAAAGACATCACGGCATCTAGGGTTTTTTCTGAAGAAGAGGCTATCATGAGATCCCAACAACTAGATTTTATTTACTCTTAATCTGGTATGTTGTACAAGATCCTGTCGGACACACAACAATCGAATTTCAACAAGACCAAACAAAATTATGGGCCTCATGCCGATGGCATAGTAGGATCATCAGAGAGAAATCCCACATATCAGTTGACTAATCAGCTACAACAATTATCGATTCAACAAACTGTGGCCAACTAAAGTCCTAGTTCAATTTCCCTCGTAACCTAAATGTCAGATGTACATATTGTGATATTGACGAATCCCAAGGGTAAACAATAATCCGAGGGAAAGAGAAAATATAAAAACAAGAAGTGTAAAGGGGATACGAAGGATGTGAATAATGTTGGTGAGGGTAAAAACGAAAAGAGGAAGGTGAAGTTTATGTGTAAGCTTTGCACGGGCGACCACTTTACTCACCAATTCCATCGGTTTGAGGAAGCCCAAAAGCTATTGGCACAACAACAGCCCTCCGTGTTAACCAACCCTTTTCCACAAGGGAAAAATATGGCTCAATCTTCCTCATCCATGAATACGCCTGGGGGAAATAAGAGAGACCCCGTGCCTATTACTAATAACAGAGTTGAAAATGTTTATATGATGAGATCCGATGCTCATCTGCAGACTAGGGCTCATAATTATAGAATGCCATAATATGTTGAGAAGGGAAAAGAAGTCTCCAACCCACCGCCTCCTCTTCAAATTGAGAAGACCGTGGGACAAACTATGACTCACATCCCTAAGGGTGTGTTTGAAAAGGCTTCTAACAACTTGAATGCAAGGGCTACTCAAAATTACTTCATCATAAAGGGTCTGACACAAACTCCTTATGCATTGTCTTCTTTGGAAGTCTTCTAGAGTTTCCCCTCATAGAGGAAAGCATTGTTGTCTGGCTTGGGAGGGGCCAAGACTACTAAATCAGGTAAGATTGTTTTTGACCCTACACATTATAAACCTCTTCTTCCTCACCATGTCGCTTTTCAGATAGTAGTGGTGTATGCCACAAAATCATTGACATGAAACATTTTTCGTATGGTGGTTGATGAGGGTGCCTCGACTTGCATGATGTCATACGCATGTTGGAAGGCCATTGGCCAACCTGATTTGTCTCTGTCACCCACATTTCTAACCACGTTTGACAGTCGATCTTTTAGACCACATGGCACAATTCCTTCCTTCCCCATGCAGTTGGAGGGAAAAACAATGTGCGTCAAGGTAGAAGTAGTCGATGTGCCTCTCGACTACAATATTTTGTTAGGTCGGAGTTAGACCTATGCTATGACAGCGGTTGTATCCACCATTTTTCAGGTCTTATGTTTTCCTCATGAAGGATGGATCATAATCGTTGATCAATTATCCTTCTCCCATCTCGACCTAGCTTCATTAGGGGCGTCCATGGTCCTGATGATTAACAATCCACAACTAGGTACCATCAACTTAGGTGCAAAATTGTTTCCATATTTAATGGGGGCTTTTGATTATCCACCACCTACTAATGATGTCAAGTTTATTTCGGTCATCCCCGACTAGCCAAAGGATGGGATCTTTCAATTCACTTCTTTTAGAATGAGTTACTTTAACAACCCATGGATTTTACCTTCCCCATCGGCTTCGATGGAAGGGGTAGGGCACCTTGGAATGGATATGCCCTTATCCATTGCTGAGTTTGTGTACAGTATTGTCCAACAAGCCTTGGTCAACCCTGATCTGGCTCCCCCACAGGAGCTAGATCCCGTTCTCGAGCCTATTTTGGCTCATGACTCTGTCGCCACTCACGATCCTTTGGACTTAGTCTTTCTCTATGACGAGGCGATTTTGGAGGCAATGAGGGGGATGAATAGACCTTGGGATGATCTTCACCACATATATTATTTCTTATCCGAGCTGAGGAGAGTAGAGGCATGAGAGTTCACTACGACCGTGAATGGAGATGCACCTTTTCCTGTTAACCCTCTGGCCACAGACAAAATCTATTCCGAGGGAAACATGGAAAATATAGCTGAAACAATTCCTATCTACATATCTAGAACCCTTGGCGTCGTGGAAAACGTATTCGTCAAGGAAAATTGTTCCCCCAAATAGGTTCATATCTATACTAAATTGTTTAAATAGTTTTGTGACGTCTTTACCTGGTCTTATGAGGAGATGCCAAGCATCAACCCATGTATAGTTGAACATGAGATTACAACTTACCACGATGTTAAGCATGTCCAACAAAATATTCACCCAGTCAATCCTTGCAAGGCAGTGTCAATTAAGGCTGAGGTAGAGAAACTCATCAAGGTTGGTTTCATCTATTCAGTGCAATTGGCAGAATGGGTGTCAAACCATGTTCATGTCAAAAAAAATCAAGGTACGATCCACATATGTATGGACTTTCATGATCTGAACAAAGCTTTCCCGAAAGATAATTTTCCAACTCCATTCATTGAGCAGATTGTCGATGAATGAGTAGGTTGTGAGGTCTTTTCTTTTATCGACGGATTTTTTTGGGTACGACCAAATTCAGATCAAGCCTGAGGACCAATATAAAATGATGTTTTAACGTCCTTGGGGTACATTCGCATACAGGAAAATGCCTTTTGGCCTTAAGAATTTTGGAGCCACTTTTCAACGGGCCATGTAGTTTTCCTTCCATGACCTCAAACACATAGTCGAGGTGTATCTTGATGATCTGACATCACGTTCTCGTAAGAGATCCAATCATCCCGCCCATTTACGACTTATCTTTGAGAGGTGTCGCTATTATAGGATTATCCTTAATCCGAATAAGTGTAGTTTTATCATGTCAACTAAAGGAATCATGGTCGATCCTACGAAGGTTGAGGCAATAGTTCAATTGCCTCCCCCGTGCACAATCCCCCATGTTCAAATTCTATAGGGGAAATCCAAATTTTTTGGGGATTTTGTTGCTTACTATGCCAAAATTACTAAAGGGTTTATGCGTCTCTTGAAGAAATAGGTCCCATTATGTTGGGATGAAGTGGCTTAGCACTCTTTTGAAGTGTTGAAATGTGCTCTGATGTTTTCCCCTTAGCTCAATCCTCCAGATTATGGAAAGGATTTCTTGTTGTATTTGGTTGTTGCAGAGTCTACTATTGGCATGGTCTTGGTCCAAGAGGATGATGTGCTCGAAGAGCATTTTATATACTATCTTATCTGAGTCTTGGTAGGACCGGATCTCAACTACACACATGTTGATAAACTTGCTTTGGAAACTATTCATTCTATCCAATGGTTCTGTCATTACATATTAATTCACAAGACCACCGTCGTAGTTGTCATGAACCCTTTTCAATATGTGTTAACACGACAATTCATTGGTGGGAAAATCAGTCGATGGATAGTCATCCTACAATAATTTGACTTGGATTTTGTTTTATTGAAGTCTAAAAAGTCCTTGGTCTTTGCTAAACTAATTTCGAAAATTTTGGTCAACAATGCTAACGATTTTCCCGAAGATTCATTGATCAATGGGGATATTTTCTTTATTACATCTTCTGACCCTTGGTATGGAGATATACCTGTGTATCTTTAGAATTTGAAGTGTTTGTCTTCTACTTCTGGCGATGAGCGTCAGTGAATACACCATCAAGAACATAACTATCTTATCATCGATGATACTTTATATCATCGAGGAGTAGATTGCATCCTCCTTCGTTGTCTCACTCATGAAGAGGAAGAGATTGTGTTGAATGACTATCACAGTGGAGCATGTGGCAGTCACTTGTCTAGGTTGGAAACAACACAGAAAATTCTTCATGCCATATGCTTTTGGCCCTCGTTGATCAAATATTGTGTAGACACACTCAAGAAGTGTCACCCATGCTAGAACTTCTCTCAGAAGATGCGGGCACACCCTGCTCCCATGTTCTCAGTTATTGTTGTTGGTCCCTTCACCAAGTGGGGGATTGATTTTACTACATGCCACCCAATTTCAGCTAGGGGACATCGCTATATCATCATAGTAGTAGAATAATTTACTAAGTGGGTCGAGACTATGCCGACATTCAACAATGAAATAGAAATGTTTGCACTTTTCATTTTTAACCAAATTGTAGCCAGGTTTGATATTTCGAAGAAGATTGTCATAGACCATGGCAGTCACTTCGAGAACAATATGATCTCTGAGTTAACATCAAAACTGGGGTTTAATCAAGAACATTCATCACTTTACTATCCATGGGCGGATGGTCAAGTAGAGGATATTAATAAGTCTCTCAAGACTATTATTCAATGAACAATCAATTCGACCAAGTCGAATTGGAATTTGATGTTGTACTCGACACTTTGGGCTTATCGAACCTTAGTCAATACTGCTACCATATTTTTTCCTTTCCAACTCATTTACGAGCTGGAGGCAGTCTTTCCCATAGAGTGCCAAATCCCTTCTCTTAAGTTGGCATTGGAACTACTTCCCGACACTACTCCAATTGAAGAGCATCTTTTATATCTCGATCAACTCGATGAGCAATGTCGAGATGAAGCCTTGGCCAAAAAGGCTCACAAATAATGTGTCAAGTGTTACTATGATCGGTCCATCCCCCCTTGAGTTTTCTCTAAAGGAGATCTTGTCCTGGTCTATGAACAAGATAAATATCCCTTGGGGGTAGGAAAATTCAAACCCATGTGGTTCAAACCATTCATTATTAAGAAAAGTTTAGAAAAGGGTGCCTACCAACTGGTTGATTTCAAGGGTAATGCTTTATCGGAGCCTAGAAATGGGCTCTACCTTAAGAAGTATTACACTTAGATCAGTCACCTAGGAGTGACTTCGTGTATATAATGTATAACTTTATTCATACATTTTTGTCTTTTTTTTCTATGGATGTGTAGTTTATTGTGTTTCTTTTCACTATGGTATATGTCAAGTGAATCTGAGGTCTATGTTGGGTTCACAGACAGTGCTAGCCAACACACCTAGAGACTTGCTTCTACAACTTGGGCGATCTTCATGCCCTTTGGTCGGTTGATGTCTTTTAGAGGTATTTTTCTGGGTGAAGCAACCAATAATGTTGTCGATTACAGTGACATAATAGAATTACTACGTGATGCCTTGTCACATGGTATATCTCACCTCCAAGTTTATCCATATTCTCAATTGGTTCTGTCTCAGTTAAATGGAATATAACGTGTCTATGATCCCACCCTTCATCGATGATTCCTTAGGGTACGTCTCTTAGAACGCTATTTTGATTATATTACATATATTCATGTTCCTAGGAGATCTAATCAACTAACTGATACAATTTGGTTAATCATGTATTAGATTGGCATATTGCTCACACATAAAATTAAAAGCACACACATACATGCGTATGTAAATATATTTGTACAAAATGTTTATCCATAAGGCAAATAGTTGTATATATATAACAATGTATCCAAAAAATAATGTCATAGGTACAAAAGTGGGCAATAAAGGCTCAAAGAGAGCCGGTATACATTGTTGGTCACAAGTCCTCACTACATAAGAGAGTACAAAAAAGGTTCCCTCGACACATATGTGGTCCAATACTAGTTATGGCCTAGGCATGTTGTCCCTAGTATAATGAACTATGACGTTCACAAGACATTGGAATAATTGAACCCAAGTCCTGGGTACCCCTACAACATGCAGTTGCATGGTCAAGGGGAGGTCCTCTATCTCTGCCATCGACACTACATGAGTGAGAGTTGTTAGGTTCCTCTCTACTCGTCAAAATACTCTCTCAGCCTCTCTGGATGGTGGTCCTCCCACGATTGTTGGTCCTGCTGTTGCTGTTGGTTCGACATCCGCTCGAGGACAACGCCTGGTCCTGACGAAGTTGGCTGGTCATACCAGTCCCACGTATATATATATATATATATAACAGATCACTAAATTAGTACTTTGACGTTACCATAAAAAGGATAACATTTAAAAATTTAAAAATAAAATATTTCTAAAAAATGTGTGTACCTATCTCTCTTCGCTCCTCTCCAGGGGGCATAGGCATATTGGGATCCCTCGGGAAACTGATCCCTGCATAGGGGTAGTCCTTGATCATAGAAATTTGATGGGCACACCAGCCAAAGAATTTGTCATCGAAAGCCTCTTGTACTCTCCCTGCACCCTTTCGAGGAAACAAGGTTGCCCACTTGCATAATGCCAGAAATGAGGCAATATGGCCTTGTATTGTCTCTTGCAAGCTAAGGCTTGGCACTCTCTTGAAAAATAAAGTGCACAACATGGTCCCAAACCCGAAGTTCTTGTTTGTTCTTCTCTGACAATCAGTCGATCTTTTTTTTTATATATGTGAACATTTTAGTGCTCCAGTTAAATATGGTGGCATCTAGACACTGAGTTTCACAATACATATGTGCACGTGAAGCCTGATGAAGTGTTATGGATCTTGCAATCCGCCCAATCATGTAAAGTACTATCCAAAGGTTGAGGCTCATGATCTTATGAATTGGCACCTAATATACTACTTTCTCAGTGCCAGCCTCGCAGTACATGCCAATGTATTCTTCTATGTTGTGCGATACTGGAGGAGAGTTCCTCAAGTTGACCGGTTCCCCCCTCTTGGAGAGGCCAATCAAAAAGTATATATCCTCTGTCGTCGGAGTCAATGATCGGCCCTCTAGGATGAAGGCCTCTGCATTTGGATGCCAATAATCTATCAGATGGTTCAATAGATTGATTTGTTCCCTCATGAATGGACATTGGAAGAACTTCCATATACCACACTGCTTAAGCATGGCAATGGCCCCTGGATCCTCCCTCTACCAAGACATCTAAATACTCATGTTCTCTCTCTCGCCAATGAACGTACATCCTGTTGCATAAAACTTTGTGAGGTTAGTCCCTTGTTTCATATTTTTTGAAATCTTAAAGAGATGTACTCAAGATGTCTTTAAGACATTCACGTATGTACGCGGGCTAAGTGTTACTTTTCCCGCATACCTACGCGTGCTAAGCATGGACAGCCTGCGTACATGCAAACCCGACTTTTTTTATTAGGGAACACACCCTCTAAAAAATTAAATAAACAATAAATGATGAATGAAAAGGATGAGAGAGGTCATTTGTACTTACTTGGTTCAGGTTTGAAGATATTTTGTCCACCATAGCTCCTTGAATGAGTTGTCCACCCCTATTTATAGACTCTTTTGGCTCCAGTTTGGTCCTCTTTTTCCCTCCTCTTGGTTCGGTGGGTACTTGAGTTTCTTTTTGAGATATCTTTGGGTTATTATTATGAACTTTTTCTTTTGGTTTGGTGTTTTTATAAGACGGGTTACACTCACATCATCCCGTGGTAAAGTTGTTTTTCAACACTTGCATATAGGTTAGGTTCTCATCACCTTGCATATTGCATATTGTTGACTTTTTCCACTTTTCCATATGATCGATCCCACCGAAATGTGACACAGAACCTTCTACGATGCTTTAGAAGTGTCGTAATTAGGTGGTAGATCCTTCCTCTACATGGATGCCCTAGGTAGATCCTTTGTTGCATTTTGGCATCGATGCTATGATTTTTTTCCATAGGCTTGAGAGTACTTTTAGTCCCACCATGACTATGTATCAAAGCCCCATTCATCTTCATCTTTTCTGGCTCATACCCGAGGGACTCCTTAAGAGCATGGTTTTTTGTCTATCAAGCTTGCTTAAAAATTTGAAAGCAACATCAAACGAGAGACTAGTTATTCTTTTCGGTCTCGTTTGGATTACTTAAGAAAAGAAGCCCCCCATGGATTTTTCTTTAATCCCTTTTTTGACTCTCTAAAATTGAAAATATTTATGACCGATCTTGTTTCCCTTCACACTCATCAAACTAAAATTTGAAGGCACATCTGTCCGGCGATAGTTTATCCCCTTTTCGGTTCGGACAGTTAATTTACGAATAAAGGTATGCCCTAGTAGCTTTGGTTCGCTAGGAAAGTATTGTCAGGCGTAAGTTTATCCCTTTTTCGAGCCCGAGGGACTAAATTTTCGAAAAAGGACCTTTCTCCCTGGTTTTGGTTTATTTCTTTTTTGGGCCTTGGAGATTATCTACAAAAAAGGAAGCCCCTCGGAGTCCATAGTTAATCTCTTTTTCAGACTCCCTAAATATGAAAACATCGTCTAATGACCTTGTTCCTTTCACACTCATTAATTGGTACAGAAGGAATATCTATTTGGCATAAGTTTAACCCTTTTTACGACCAATATATTATCCAGGAAAAAGGTACGACTCAGGAGACATGTCTCATTGAGAGATTTCTCCTAAGTTATATTTTATACTTTTTTTGGCTAAGCGGACAAAACTTAGAAAAAGGTTGTGAGTCCATAATTAAGATCTTTTCAGACTCCTTAAAATTGAAAAGATAGTCGAGTGATCTTGTCTCAGCCACACTCGTTAAAATGGTTTTGAAGAGACTTCCTTTTGGTATAAGTTTAACCCTTTTTTGAATCGACTAAACCAATTATGAAAAAGGAACTCTTTGGAGACTTCATTTAGTGTTTTTCAGACTCTCTAAACGTGAAAAACCACTAAGCTTACCTTCTCTGGGCTCATAAAACTTCACATTGAAGTAGTCTTGTTGTGTCATCCTTAATCACATCGCATGTCTCGTCCTTGCATCTTTGGCCTAATGCCAACTTCATGTTTCTATTAACTGAACCTTCAAAGCATTCCTTAAATGCAAGTCTTGCAACAATTTCTTCCCTTGCAATATGACACCTTGACCCATGGAGGAATTTACCTAAGTGTCCTTATCCCGCACATGTTTCCTTGCAGTGAGAATCAATATGTTCGATGCACTGAGCATCAATATGTTCCATGCACTTGGAAATAGTTTTCTTGCCCACGACACTCGTTCCTCCTTTGTAACATAGCATTCTTTTATTATTTTTCAAGCTCGTTAAAAATTTGAAAAAGACAAAACAAAAAAATATTCCAAAAAGAAGGGATGTGATATACATTCTCTTTTATCAGTAGGAAGATAGTCTCCCTTGGACAAAGTACATCCTTTCGTTTGTTCTCCAAGAATTGTGATCTAGTATGGCCTTAGGAAGTTGTTCTCATTACATAGAGTTGTGTCCTCCTCCATTTGGTCACTCTTCCAAACATATGGAGAGTTTGTGGTGCCTCCTGTATCAAAAACTTATGTCAATAATATGTTGCCTGAGTCTCATCATTTTGTCATGATTTTTTCCAAGGGAAGTTATATCCAACCTGATTCGGCCATTCTACAGTTGATCTCTTGACTTTCATGAGTCGGCCATCCCAAGAGTCCATTCAAGTTCAGATTCAAAATCAATGAAGTTTTGTGCCTGATGATCGAGGTCCTCCAGTATTTCCCCAATGACATGTAGAAGACCTCAGAGTAATGAGTCTTACACTCCTATTGTAATGCTACCCGAGTTTTGAAGATCTTGAAGTTGTTTCTCGAGCTATGTAATTCTCATATCTAGCCACAAGGGTCAATGCTTCCTCAAGATGCATATCATATTGGACTTGTATATCTTGAGATGATTTGGAGATGTAGATCTGCTATGTATTGTTTTCGGCTACACTTTTATTGGCATACACATTAGTCATGTATCCATGATTACTATATATATGACATTGATATGCAGTGTACTTGATTGACATCCATGCTTAGTTCATCCCGAGCATGGGTATGCTCACTTAAATTCGTTCCTTCCCAATGTGTAAATATATTATAATGTATTTTGGCCATCTGTTGCTCTTCTGGCCTCACACATTAGGGGGAATCTGTTATAGTCCAAAAATTCCATATATGTGCATCCAAGACATTGGCCCATCCATTTGCATACTTTGCCAAAAATATTGTTGAGGCTTCCTTCTAAAAAACCTTTTTTTGGATAGTGTACACGCCCTGCATACACACGCATGATGTATGCCAGTATGCTCATGTACACACGTGTGTTGCATGCTAGTTAGCCCATGTTTACCTCCAAAAGTTGCAAAACATATAAAATTGTGTGGAATTCAGTGGAGTTTATGGGCTATGGAGGGTTTCCCAACCATTTTAACCCTTGTATCTTGTCCCCAAACTGAATAACCATCTTTTTCTCATATAAAAATAGGTCTTGGGAATTCATTTAGAGACATGAGCAAGAGAATAAGAAAACTCTTCCAAAATACCTTCCCTTTCATTGCCCAAGATTTGCATCTCATTCTGAGTTTTAGCCTCAACATTCCCCTCCAGATTTTCTCCCAATTCAACCCTTCCTCCTTCCCTTGGTGGAATGTTGGTTGTGAGAATCTAACGTGGGATTGATTCACTTGGAGCCATGACAGAGGAGCCTGAACTTGGTTCGTAGAGCGGTTGCCAACAAAGGTTATAACCCTTTTTATTTTGAATTTGAACAAAAGAGATTATCTTTGTCCCAAAACCCTATATCTACATGTTCTTGTTAATTTGAGAATTTATATCTATATTTAGGATTTTAAAGTGATTATTAAATATTGTATATGTCGTTGCATTGTATTCCTAACCACTTGTAGGTCAACTTTGGGAGGAGATCTGTGATCAAGGAGGAAACACTAAGTGAAACAGGTCTACACCAATCGTAAGGATTGAAGGTGCATTCATTAACCCTCTCTTCCTCTTTCTCTTATCACTTGGTTTAGATGGTTTTGGGGTAGATTAAAGGTAGATCAGTCTTGTAAGGGAGTTATCGCTTTGCCTATTCCTTAGACTTAGTTTATGGGGATTTTTCCCATAGAATCAATGATTGGTAATCAAATTATTTCTACCATGCTCAAAACCAGCTCATCTATTTGCATGTTGTAGAATCATACCATTGGGGTTTGGGATGAATACCTTGTGTTTGGGGCCACATCACTTCTTCACATCATCCCTCCCAAGTTGTGATGGATTATATCACTTCTACATGAGTACTTTGAAGACTTCGGGGGAAATCTCCTTAGAGCTCATTGTCTTCCTGATGTATATACCGTGACATGGATCCATAATGTATTTTCTCATGGCTACGATCATTATTCATTGGACATGGATACACTGTGTATTATTTTTCGTGGCCATGGTCTTGCATTTCATCTCATGGATCCGTAGTGTATATTTTTGGTGGCCATGCTTTGATTCTCTTTCAAGTCTAGGTATTTATACCTTGGGGATGGTCTATATATGTCTATATCCTTGGTGTTTGATTGCAAGTACTCCTTGGCTTCTTGATCTCTTTCTTTCTCCTTGCATTACCTCCTTTTGATGACCAGTATTGTAATGTGTTTCAATCATCTTCTCCTCTCTTGATCTCACATATTAGGGGGCATATGTTACACCCTTATTTCCACCCCTGATTGTCATGGAGGACATACATTTGATGCGAGACTGAGACACATCCCTTTTCCCACTATTCAATGATTTTTGAGGGAGGTCATGTCTTTGTTGCTAGATAGACTATGACCAGTCACATTTTTCATAGCTTTTCATTCATGACCGTCACTAGTAGAAACACTATTGGATCGCCATTGCCTGCATATCCTTCTAGAGTTGGTGATTCATGAGGAGATCAATGCTCGATGAGTCAAATATATTGTGGTAGGAGCTTGTGAACTTTCAATCACTCGAAGTTCACTAAGTTCTAGAGATATAGAGCCATCTCCTAGCCTCCTCCACCAATCTATATAAGGAGGGCCATCCATGGACAAGAAAAAATACATCTTAATGTAACCTTGTGCTACAAAAATAGCCAAGAGGAAGAATCATTTTTAAATTTACATTATTGTACTTTCATAGAGTTTTATCCATACCATTAAGCCTTCCATTTAGGTTGGCCTTGCTTGATTGAGGAGTTAAGGAGGATCTCGTCATGCATTCAAGGTAACAAAATCATGATGTACTTCTCCATTTCATATTCATATATATCTATGGTTTTCCCCATTCATGTTGCTCATGTTTAATGGTAAATGTTAGATATGATCTCACCTTGAATAGATCAGGATAAATCTAAGTGAAAATTTGTGTTTTCCTAATGCTAGAAATAAATCATAGATTGGAGTTTGTTTGTCTCTTCTGTGCATGTATCAAGTTGAAGGAGATGGAGATGAATATCTGAGACTACACTAGCCAAGGATACGTGTGGAAAACATTCAAGGAAAATGCATGCTCTTCTACTCTTTCTTAGCTTAAAAATAAAGTATTTTGCTTAGATCTAGGAAATATTTGATAGGACTATACCCCGTTGTTTGTCTTGGACCAAGGGCAGGTCCAAGGTAGGTCTATCTTATCCATAGGTCGTATTTATCCACAACAATAGGTGCATGCTCATTGATAAGAGATTGAGACTTTCACATCTAGGAATTTCTAGATAAGTGGAGCGCACAACCCCTAGACAGGTGCCCATATCCATGGTACCTTTGACACTTGAAAGGAACTCCTTTGCAGTTGAGAGTTTGATAAAATAAAATAAAATGACTTTCATGATAGTAATATAATTTTCCAATCCTTTAGTTAGTTCAATGCCCACAAGGATCCTTTACATCCCCATGTACCCTGTGTCCTAGAATGAATTGTCTGTTTCATAATAAATTCCCATGGAAGTATTGATTTCCTTATACATGTCTTCAAACCAGAGAATCATAGGGAGGCCCAACATTCTAACCCAGATTGGGGTAAAATCAATATGTTTTGATCATGGATCGAATTCTAAGTGCCATTTTTTAGTATATAATGTCAAGGAACCCCATTTCCAACAAAATTTTAAAAGTTTTTCCACATATTTAGAGCATGAAAAGAACAATCTAGCCAACCTTTCACCAGAACCATAATTCTTGGAATGTATCCTAGAACAATGCCAAAATTCTCCTCTATCCAAATCTTGAGGGAGGCTTATCCCATCCTACAACTCAGGAAGCTTCCAACTAATGAATATTTTTCAAACTCCATGATTTTATTTAACTTCTAAATATCCCCTAGGAGCACATTAATAAACTTAGATTTTTGATTGATGCACTTCTTTCTCTTGCACATGTGATCTTGTCCTCTCGGTCCTATACTTCCTTCTACGAGAGATTTGGAGTTAGGGAAGGGGAGACCTCTCATTGGGTCATCCTTGAGAAATTTCCCAATAAAATTATTCCCCTATAATCCTAGAACGTCGTCTTCATAGTCCCTTGCTCCAAAGTCTCTTGTCAACATGTCGAAGGAGATTTATTATTCATATAATTCTCTAATAGGATCTTTCCTTTGGGAAGGAAATGAAACTCCTATAGGCTATGTGTGAATGAACATGGATGAGAGGAAATATATGGTAGAAATATATTCATTATCCCATAAGTTCCTACATTAACTGATCAAATAATGAATAACACCCATGAACCCATTCACAAATTGTCAAATGTAATCTTCTTACAAGGTGAATGAATTCTAAATCAGTACAATTGAATCACCTGGCATTATCTTCCTTACTAGTAGCTCATTTTCCGAGAAACCACCCAAGAAATCCTTATCCCTTAGGTTGCCATCTAAATCAAGGAAAGGAGCTTCCTTGAGCAAGAGAAGGGATCTAGAGGGTACCAAGGTAGTTTTTTCTTGAAATTCATGGGAATGAGGAATTGGGATAAGTTAAGGAGTTATACATGGAATCACTCATGCTAAGCTCCTAACGGTTGTCAAATTTTGTTTTGATATGAAGTTTGTGCATAGAGGCGTCAGTGAGTTTGATGTGATCTAGATGACCCTCAAATCATCCAATATTTCAATCTAGGTGGATATCGGTGTCCACCCACCTCTTTCACTTACTCAATACAATTCTCCTGCTTGGTATTTTTCCATGGTTTCTCTAGTCCTAAACTTCTGAGATTTTTTTGAGGCCCTAAACAATGTTTTTTGGCCATGGGCCTATTGGTATATGTGGTTATCAGTTAGATATTTATAATAGGCCGTCATAGGCCCCAAAAATATATTGTATGTAAACATTGCACCCCTAGGAATTTGACATATCAACTAACCACCTAGGGACCCACAACTCTTTTGTCACTTCATATCGTAGGGTTATGGTTTTCATGTTTAGGGTTTCTACCTCTTAGGGATTTTCATAAAAATGATCCTTGGCCTCTTTGTAGTGAGAAACTTATGAATGATTTTAGTCGACACATCTCTTCTTAGAAATAATCTACCACCATTCTAGCTAGTTATGTAACTTTGCATTTTACATTCATTTCTAGTTTTCATTTATTAATTGAAGTTGAGTTCAGACGTAATATTGTGTTCTATGTGACATATTTGTGTGAGTGTTCTTTGTTATATTGATTCTTTCATTCCGTTCTTTAATAAATCTAAATCAATGGTATCAGAGAAGTCTACTCTTTGTTGTTTCTTTGTGCATGTCCCCGATGAGGTTAGGGTATATTGAGTTGGGTCTCAAATTGGTTGATCTAGAGAAATGATACTCGTGTTGGCCTAAGAAACCTCTGATGGAAGAAGAAAAGAGAGACGATAGAGTAGGAGATCCTATCAAGATGTTGCTTGAGGAATCCCTTATGTGATAGAGGAACGAGATGATGGATAATTTTGTCCAAATCCTTTGACAACTATCGATATAGACGAAGGAACCTTCAACAAGTAGTCACTTAGAAGGTACAACACCCTTCAAGGTACGATTTAACTTTGATATCCATTTATTTGAAGGTCAGATATGTTAAGCCCTAATATTGGCTCATTACCCCTTAATTGGGGCATATTATATTAGTAATGT
>SNQJ01S0185572.1:0-13063 GCA_010110895.2 Picea sitchensis | reverse complement strand
ACCTCTGTCTCCTCCCTGACACACTTGTCCCCTCCCCCCCTCAACAAGAAGTGAAAGATTAGATTATACAAGGTTTAAAGGTGGATATTAATATAAAACTACAACTTTAAGTCATTCCATCACTCTGTTAAAGAAGGGAATTTGAAAGTCTAAGTGAATAAAGAAGGTTACTCAAAGTATCATTTTATCGTAAATTATCCACAAAATCAATGGATCCTAATAACAAGGGAAAAGGAAGATTTACTTATGAAGGTTGTCCAACCGTATGTTACGGATTTTCGACATTAAAAGGAAATATTCAAGGAAGAGAGGTAAACATTGTTATTAGTTTGGACTATAATGCAAATTACATGAATATTGAATTGGCAAATCAATTAGTAATTCTAGAGACGAATATAATTAAAAAGGAAGATGATTCTCGAATTAAGGAGTTACAAGTGACGATTGATGAATATGAGTATATATCTCAATTCTATGTTACAACTATGTATCAAGAAGAAGTTGACATCGTCATTGGATTACCTTGGTTTAAAAGTCTAGGTACCTTCATACTAAACATGGAGAAAAAGTTTGTGACATTCCCCTATAAGGAGAAAATGATAACATTACAAGACACCACATCGGAGCCAGATTCCGTAACACCAGAAGACTTTACTGCTATCTTAGAAGTGATACTTCAAGAAAATAAAAAGCACCAAATGCAAAAAGAATTTAACGAAGTTATCAAGGATAAAAGCGGAGAAATTTCTCGTTTAAAAGAACACGGTAAAAAACTACTTACACAGATCAAGAAGTCAAAGGTTCGAAAACAATGTGTTCAGAAGTTGGAACAAGAGAATCAAGAACTTGAGAAGAACCTATCAGAAAAAAATGAAGAAAATTTTCATTTGAAAAGCCTCAATCACGAGCTACTAGAACAAATCAGAAAATTGAAAGAAGACAAACTTGAAAATCCGGACATTAAAGCTCAAGAAGATGCCAATCCAGTTGAAGAAAAAACATATAAAGATGTTGGAGTACAAACGATGAAAGATCCATGTAAAATTACTAATCAAAATTCGGCCATTATCAAGGCAACATCGCCGCATGAAGAAAATAATATATCAAATTCAAAAGAAGAAAATGCTACAAGTATGATAAGGGGAAATCATGTTATGAGAACTCCCTCTCGACATTCAAATCATAAGAGTAGATATATTAACCAGTTAGAATATCAATATTATCCAAAACGAGAACCCTATAAACAACTAGTTTCGTAGAAGATCGAACTAGGGTGGGCAGACTCTTTCACAACTCGACAGTTCTGCTCAACTCTTCGTCACTCATATCGTCTGGTATCATCAATCTTAACAACACCAAAAACATTGAGTCATGCGAAGACATTGCAATCTCGAACGAAGAAGTAAGCCTATCCATAAACATGCTTTGAGGACAAAGCATTTCTAAGGGGAAGACAATGTAACAAACATAAATATATATAATATGTAAATATAAATAACTAATAAGTAATAATTAATTATGAAGAGACATGACATATGAAAGGTCATGTCTCTTATGAAAGGGCACCCCTATGCAGGATATATATACAAGCCCTCATTCCTCATTTGTAGTCATCTTATTCATTCTTATACATTTATTATTAAATATATTTACTTCCTTAAATGGATTATTGCGTACTGTTCTATTTATATTGGATGTTTACATAGTGAATTAGGTTGGTTCACCACATAGGGGCGTCTAGTTTAGCCAAGTAATTCTCTTTGCTGTTACAAATTTATGCTACAGCCATTAGGGCTGCTGCAAAACTCATCTTCTTTCACTCCTTACTCATTATTCTACCGCTGAATTTCACTTGTAAACCTCGGTAATTGTTCTACTGCTTATTGGTTTATCTTTTGGACGGTTTACTTGTTGATTTTGGTGGCTAGAAATTGCTGCTGTAGCAATTATTTGCTACAGCCATTTGGTTGTCATAAAAGCTTGCTGATGACATCATATAACAGCCCACTAATCACCACCAAAGTCTTGCTTAAATCATTGGAAGTTTGACTAGTCATTGCTAGCTTTATTTCTGATATCTTGTACTATATTTTGGATGGTTAAATTTGTAGCTATTGACATCATTGATTGCTGATCTATATATTTCCATACTACTGCAATTTTGGGACAGCAAGGTTTCTTGCTTGATTCCCATTGGTTTAAGGTTATTGTTTCCATTAGTTGTCTTGTTCTGGGCAGGGCTAACACTGTTTTGTAGGTACACAATACTTGGCAACCATCTATCATATACAAGACTCATTCTTAAGCCTTACTGCTTCTCCAAGCTTGACCTATAGGGGTATTCATTCATCATCATCTCACTTTCGATCTCAATCCCCCTAGGGTCACTGGGATTCCCACCTTGTGGTGATTTCATCATCACTAAAGCGAGGGGAGTGTCCATCTAAGGTGACAAGATAACAAGGATGCTTTTCCACTTTTGGACCATTCCTTGGATTGAGGAAGCTGGAGCTATTGGACCATGTTTTGACTTGTTTTTGGACCCCTTCCTTGGACATTGGTACCATTTTTGAGGGGTGCACCTCTCCTAGCTTGGCTTGCTTGCTTTCCTCACAACCTCATTAGCATAACAAGGTTGGCTTGCCTCCTCATTGTGCCATTGAGTTGCTTGGCTTGTTGTATCATTTATCTTTCGAGCTTTCCTAAGTCTAAATAATTGCCTACACCTTGGGAGAGGAATGCCCAAAATCGTAAGGCTAAGACAAGTAATGTGTTGTTGTTGATCTCTTATTCTAATGCTCTAAATCTTCTGGATCTAGATCTTACACATATTAATCCATAGCTTAAGCCCTTGGGGCATAATCAACTTTCTTAGATCCACTTGCATGCATAATATATCTTAAGATCTATATTGTTTACATGCTTTAATCCAACACACTAAATGCCTATTGCTTTAATGGTTTAGCAAAGTGATTTTATTTTTCATGTTATAACATCTTAAGGCCATTTGCCAAAACACTCAAGTTAAATAGTTGTTGGATAAGTGGATAGTGTAGGCATACAACTAAAGTTTTTTTTCAAGCTTCTTTTCACACTTAATGCTCTAAACAAACACCAAATAAGTGGTAATAAGCTTGAGCTTCCTCTCTTCTCTTTTGACAAGTTGTCCTTGCCCTTGTGCTTTAGTATTCTTTAACAAGCTTCCTCATGTTAATGGTTAGTGCATGGTGATAAACTAAATCGTTATTGAGCTCTCTTTTAATGCTTTATATGTGTTAATGCTCTTCATTCTCATGCTTAAATAACACACTTTCTAAGCTCATAAAAGTTTCGGTTTTGGCATAAAATCACCTATTTAAGGCAACTAAAAGTCACCTAAATACTCTCTAATACACCTAAAAGTCTAACCAATTGATATATCAACTTAATAGACTTAATAGGGTACCTTAGACCACCATCTTCACCATCTAAAATGGGGATTGAGGAGGGCAATGGAAGGTGTTAGGCCAGGGACGGTCTCGTGGCGCGGAGCGTCCTTTCCGTAAAAACTCAATCTTTCGGGCTGACCTGTGAAGCTAGGGTAGGCCTCGTTGCCTCACTTCTTGAGCATCCAACAACTATTTGTCAACCGGGGGAGGAGGTTTTTGGTGAAACACTTAATAAGGGTAATTAAAATCTTACAATCTTAAGGAACCCTTAACTCACTAAGTAATCAAACCTTGGCTTAATCTAATTCATCTTGTGGTTCAATACTTGTAAACTTAATCTTTCAATCTCGTAATACAAGGCTTTGTGGGTTAAATAATTAAAGTGTTAGAGTATCTTCATCATCGTGGAACACTTGTGCTTTGATCTGTAAATCTTCTAAGTATCCTTTTGAATGTTGACGATAAATGTGTTGATGATGCTACTGCCTTGATCTTCTTTATATCCTGCACATACATTTAAAACGTGGTTAGCTTGTTACATTGTATCATTGTATTTTTAGCATTCTTTATTGTATGTAATTGTATCTAGCACTCTTGTGGATTAACTATCCTTTTGTAATCTTGTAATCATATTGTAACGAAACACCCTAACATCTAGTTGACCCCTTGCCCAACCTTAGGCACTAGTCTTAGTTGACCTAGGGAAAGGCTTGCTTGACATAACTAACCCTTGCATCTTGCATTGCTGCCTTAGCATCATAGGTTAGACTCCCCCCAACCTTAAAAAATTAAAATCAACTCTTAGAACTTAAACTCTAAATCTTATCTAGAAACTAGGGACTACCCCCCTTGGCTTTCCTAGCAATGAGCCTAGACGGAAGAGGTTCAAGTCAAAGTGACAGTGTGGGCTTTGAACCTAGGCATTGTGCCTCCAAGGATACACTAAGTGAGCAGGACTTGGCTCACATTTGCAAGTGTGTATAAGGACGGCAACAATGCTAAATGTAACATTGGATCTAATTGCTATGCTTGGAGTGTTGTCTTCAATCATCAAAGTATAGTCTACTTACTGTCCCATCTTTGAGTTCTATGAACGTGCTTGTGTGGATAAAAGGCTTGCAAGCTACTACGTCATACATCTTTTGAGCAGCATTTGAAGTAATCTTTGTTTCAGACCATCCCAGCCATCAAATCGATGGCAAGAAGAGCCCAGCTCTTCCTCCTTGCTGCTGGGTGTTGCTTCCTCTTTGTTTACTGTCCAACTGTCCTACTCACTGCCCTAAATCTGCAGTTTTCTGAGCCTATTCATATGGAGGGTTTTGAGGTGTTTGTCACTTTTTCTGGTCAGCGTTTCAAAGGTTTCCTGTCCTCATTTATTCCAGCTATTGATCCGATCCATCAAGTCTTCCAACGTTTCCCTTAAACTGCTGGACATCACCCTATTTCTCTGCTGTCTTAGCTGTCTATTCCACTGTCAAATCAGCAGAGGGTACAGTAAGCAATTGTGGTTTATTGGCTGGTTTTCTAGGCAGTGTTCACAAGTATTATTGTTCCTTGGAGTGGCCATTCATGCACCTATTTCAAGCCAACTCCAACGACCTGCTTCTTATGCATATCGTTCCTTGTCCATCTGCTGATCAGAGAGCTGATATATACTGCTGTCAAAATTTCATGTTATATGCTGATATTTTGAGCACCCTATACCACTATGTTGCAACATTTATTTTGATATAACTATTACATTGATACAAACTCATATGGATTGTGTTACATCGGTTGGTAAACCTGTTAATTACAGTTCTGCTACAGCTTTGATATTCATGCCATATGTGTGACATTTACATTGCTGAGATAAACAATGTTTGAATGGGTGAAAATCAGTTGTAAACCTCTCTAATGTGCTGCTTTAATAACGATCCATTTATTGCTTTATGCTTCATGAATACTTGTTAGTGTTTTGTCATTGGCACATATAAACTTTGATGGTTCATTAAATGATGATGGTTGGTTGCATGGACATGATCTCGTGAACGATACATATGCTTTTTACTTAGCAAGCTGTCCATTGAATACTTTACATTGCTCGTCATTGGTTGTTATTTCGTTGTAATTGGTTAATGATGATAAATGGTACATTGATGTGAATGTTAACCTTCCTTGCAAACAATCTTCATTTCCAAGTATTCACTGAATATTGTCTTTGCTAGCTTATCCTGAGCCATTCTTTCGAGAAGTCAACTAAAGTCAAACTAAGTCCTTGTTCTCACCTGTCCTAATTGCAGTGATAGGACTTAGTTTGACCACTTAGGAAAGCCCTCCTTAGGTTAGAAACTCTAGACTAGAAGAGTAGAGGCAAGGCTGCTGAGGTGACAGTGGGTGGCTTGCCTATCGGTTGCCCCAAGCTCTCCTTTGCAAGGCAAGACTTTTCCTTGGGGAGAGTTTGAGCGGTAAAAGGTTATTAGGTGGTAAGTAGAGGGAATTTTCATACTGGATCCATAACCGTGAAAATGAGGAAAAATAGATTCATCAAATAATCATTTTATTTTCCTAGGTGGTTAGTGCGACCTAATACTGCTGAGCTAAAACAATATACATGTTATAAGTCTTTTTAGATAAAACAAACAAAAACAATAAATCAAGTAGCTTGTGAACTTGGAAACATGACACACCATTTAGAACACATGTCTCGTGTCATGGTGTCTGACACTCAGATATGTGGGACATGCAGGGCTTGCATGTCAGACATGCAAGCGACTCACACTCTAAAGATATATTGATCTATTTTATAAAAATATCCATGATATTGAATGGCCAAATGGGACAACACAGTTTACATTCTATACACCATTTTCTAAAAGATAAAAGTAAGATATAAATAGAGCTAGTGGTGTAAGAGTAGGACGCAAGTCATGGACTTGGTATTCTTAATTGGTTTTGTCTCCTTGCCTCCGCATCAAGGGCTACTTTCCTTGTGGATTCTACTTTTGGCCATATACTCCTTGTCCACATCATTTCTCCACCAACCTTGTTGTACCTCTCATTAGATCCTCCAAAATGCTGATTCCTAGTGTTTGATTTGCAAATTTGACATTTTCTGAGTAGAATGCACAATGTTGGACAAAGTTTTTCTTAGTTTCTACCTCCTCATGTCCGCATACTCGTCATAACCTTTCCTCTAGCAACTCCTTGGGATGTTCCTATCTTCCTATTTCACATCTCAACTTGTGTGGGATAGTTTTTAGTTGTGCTATTAATTGTTTTCCATGTCACGAGATGCTAAGCTTCATTTAGTTTCGGACTTTGATCTCTTCCCATCTGTTGAAGTTGTCTATGTAGTATTTTTGTTTTCTTTTGGTGTGTTTTCTCTATTTTCCTCTCTTGTAGCATTCTTGTACATGACTTTTCAATGCCTTTTTATCCATTGGGCACCTTTCTTTTTCTATATCCCACTCTTCAAAGTTCAAACCATTTTCTGTAGTTTTGTTTCAGCTAGGAGTATCTTGTAAGGGGTGTTGTTTTTTCACTCTTAGAAAACTTGTTATCAAGGGTTGTTGTACTCTCTTGGTCTAGTTCCGTATGTTTTTGTATATACTTGGTCCCCATACTTCACATCCTTAAAGAATTGTTATGGCTATCAGCATTTAAAAGAGGGAGGGAAACATTTTCCAATACCAAACCTTTTTTGCCTTGCATCTATTTTGAAGCAAGAAGAATGCTTTCCACCTTGCTTGCAGTGTTTGTCTTGTGCATGGGTCTTGCCTTAACGTCTCATTAAAATCTAGTCCCGAATATTTATAGTTTTGGGTTCTCTAATGGCTCGCCTCTGAAGCTGATTTTTTTTCAAAACGAGAATACTACTATCTTAGTTTTCGCTTGTTCACATTCATCCCCAAAATATAAGTATTTGTGATTAGATTTCAATGAGAAGCTAAGGTGGGATGCATGCAATAGTTTTGGGTCCTTCTTGTTAGTGTCACACTGTTTGCATACAACTAAATTTTTATGATAATTCTTGCATGTCCACTCCTTACTGACCTTTCTTGTTTATCGATTCCTTTAGCTTATCTATGTAAAGATCGAATAGTGTGGCTGAGACTGCGCAACCTTGTTTGACCCCAATGTTACTGTTGAAGATCTATGAAGGAGCCTCTACGATTCTGATTTTAGGCTTATCTACTGAAGTAAAAAATGAGTTTCCCATGCATGTGTGTCCTGCATGTCGGACACACATGAGACACTTTTTTTAATGTTTTTAAAATATTTGTTTTATTACTTGTTAATGATATATATATTATGTAATTTTTATAATCTTTTGTACTTTATTTAATTTTTAACATTTTTAATCATATAAATATTTTCCATGGTAAACCTTTCGGGGAAACTCCCAGGCACTTTGCCGCATTTACGGATGGTACGCTGTGCAAACCCGTTGGCGCTGATTACAGTGCTTGACCCAGCGAGAACATTGAGTGAGGCACACAATAGAGGCAGCTAGCCCAGGGAATTGACCCTGAGACCCCCTACATGAAGCTCAAAGCACTCAACCACTCGAGCTAGCCCATCAGGCTTATATATATATTCGTGTCCCATTGTGGGGTGGTCTAGGTACCTATGCCCACATGTTAGGGGACTTAGCTTGTGAATCATTCTACCAGGATTTCCTAACAGATTGATAACTTTAGCATTGTCTCAAAGAGTGATTGTGTTTAACAAATTTCTTGTGGAATGGGCTTTTTACAAGGCATTGTTTAGCTAGTCAGGTGTGATGTTACTGTGCATTGAGAGAGATCTACTACAAAAATTATTTGGTTTAAACTTTGGCAATATTATGCTTTGATGTGAACCTTCTCTTTGCTCTGCATAGTGATTACCTCACACTCTAAATGTACCTACTGTTATATAAATTATGGATTTTAAGATTGACTTAATCCTGTGTTGTAATATTCGTGTCTTTGATGGTTGCCAAACTCCCAAATCATATCTTTTCACTATGTGCATGGTTTAATAAGCACTTAAAATTATGCTGTTTATCTATAATTATGTTGTATGAGCAAAACGTAAACTATAATGACCAGCTCCATAGCTGAGGCTACTGTGTAACAATGCCTGTATTGGAAACTTTGTTCTGCCTTTGGTACGTTGGACAACATAAAGATCTAATGCTTGTAATCTCAAAGTAATCAGTCGCAACTGCTTGCAGGATTTGATTGATAAGACACAAAGCATGCTTGTTGGGAATAGAGGTTTGCTACAACGCATGCAAACATGTGCAAATATTCCAGTCATCTGTGATACTGATGATACAGTCTACATTTCTTTTGAAAAGGTTGGTGCTATCTTTGTATGACATCTTCTTGTAGATGGAGGAGTTTACATATGAGGAAGCCAGTGTAGTATTGTTTATGGGCAATTTTCCATTCAAAGTTGAAAATAGTATTGAAAATTTTATTATTATCAAGAAGTATTCAGAAAATATATGCTTTCTGCCTTTATAAAGTTGATGTGCAGTAATAACGTTTGCATACTTAATTTTCAAGCATCTAGACAGAGGCTATACAAGGGCTTGCTCTTTATGTTATACATACATCAGTTTCAACATTGACATTACTTGCTTTTTTCAGACGAAACAATGTATTGTTTCTCTTTCAATGATTTCAAGTTTTTAGATTTTGGTACAATATTCATAACTGAAAGTAGCATTGAACTATGAGAGATGTCTAATAGATATCTACCCTTCTTAAAGTTCCCATATCATAAAGCAATGTTAAGCTCAATCTGATAAAAAACTATTCAGCTCTGAGATGTTATGGTAAATGTCAAATAATAATGATCAACAGATATTAGACATAGGCATTAATAAAGTCACTTCGACTTTAGGTTAATTTATACTTTTCTGCTTTCTTTCACTTTAGTGTGTTTCTTGGTCTATCCCACATTCATAAAGTGGATTGACTCGACTAGCTTGTAACTATTTATAAGAAAGCTTTAGCTTTCTCATTATGAATGCAATTTTGGTTTTCTTTCTGTGTTTGTGTTATTGTTATATGATATCAGAGCTCGGGAGTTCAAAGCCGTATCAAGAGTCTCGGGCCTTTGAAAGACATTGTTTTCACTCTTGTGACTTTAGTAGTCTAGGTGTCATGAAGTCTGTGCGAGTGTGAAGACCTAGGGACTGTGATAGGTAGAGATGGATCCAGGGATTGCCAATGTAGCACATCAAAGAGCCAAAAGTATTTCGTTGAAACCAAGTATTAATTCAATTTTCGATTGAAACAATATTTTTTTTAGGGGAACCTTGCTTCATGGTTCCAAAAGAAAAAAAAATAAAAAGATTTTTTTGAAGGAACAACTGTATGGGTCGAGTTGTACGATTGTACTGTTAGAAATAAAGGGATGTGTGCTCGTTTCACCATAGACAATATAGCAATATTGTCACCCAACCATAGGCACAAAGGCGACCATCGAGCACCTTAACCTTGATAGAGAGAATAATTCTGGAAGCAAACCCTAGAACCAATAGCCAACCAAGGTAGCGTACCTCTCTCTAGAGCTAGCGTACCAAGCAGAAAGTCCAAACCATAATTAAGAGAAAGTCCAAGCCAAAACCGAAAATTTGCCACTTGTAGCAGTTGCAACTCCTCTCCAAATTTGCGCACAATTGGTCTTATGCAGTAGTGAGAGAGAGAGTGTCAAATGAGCTCTAGCGCTCTTTTATTTATAGTCCTCCAAGTGACCTAATTGGGCCGACTTCTACTCCTGGAGGCTAATAACTTAATATTACATTTTCTCTTCAGCCAAATTGTCTTCTAGGATTCATATCCAATCGTTTAGGGTTTCTCTAGCTTCCTGGAATATTCTAGTCTCGTCAAAGGTTACATGTGGAGGTTAATACCTCCCGCAACTACCATAATATCAACACTCCCTCCTAGCTAGGGAGGTATTAAAGGAAATGGTCTTGAGCAAAAACAAACCATTCAACCGGTAGCATCATCATAGCCACACATGCTATCTCATGATCAAATCATGAGCACCATCATCACTATCAATATTATTTGATAACATCAACTGCATCATCTCTCGAAGCCATACTCCATCTGAGTAATCGGGCATGATGCTGGATAAGTCACTCACTCCATAGAGTGATACAAGAACTATTCTTCTAATTCGGACATATGTCCTAGAAAAATAACTGTTCCAACTTCCAACAGATGTTGGAAGCCACGCCATGGGATACAAGGACTATTCTTCTAATCCGGACATACGTCCTAGAAGAATGACTGCCCTGGACCATTTTCCACAGGTCAAGAGGGGAAAGAGACAATTAAATGTCTCTCATGAGTCCATTGAGAGAACACACACACACAAGCATTCGCTGAAGCGAGAGCAGATTGGAGAGGAGGAAGATCATTTCCAGAAAAGAGTGGCACAAATTTCCATGCAAAGGTGGGCATGAAAATCGAGGCAAATACCAACATTTATTACAACCATAACCAGTCCGCATAGTATGGATTTTTTGCACAGAAATCGAGGAGAAATTTGCACAGAAATCGAGGTAGCTGTACAACACGAAAATCGAGGTAGACGTACAACATTTATTGAATCTGTACGATCGTACGGATCCGTACAACTTGCACATAAATCGAGGTCCGTACAGTGCTATCCGTACAGCGTATGAAATTTCTAAGTAAGCTTGGCTTAGATTTCGAGGAGGTTGATTGGCACGATTTCCAAGAAATTTTGTCTTGGGAAAAGAGAGATAAGTTGTCTTTGCTGTGTGTTTTATTTTCTGCTACAAATGTAATTTCCAGATGCTTGAAAATTAATAAAAGAAGCTGCCCTCTCAGAAGAACAAGTTTCCCCACCTTGGGGGTTTTTCCTAGGTAATTTTTGGACCAAAATTTCCTGTGTACTGTGGTTATTTATTGCTGAGTTATTTCTGCATTTAATTTCTAGTCAAAGAAGTTGTCTGTTGTGTTTCAAGTTCAGTAATTTCATTTCCAGAATTTAATAAATGTTATAAGATGAATTTTATGTTCATGGATTGGGCATTAAACTATGGGAGTGATAAGGAGTGATTGAAACATGATTGGGGATATCAAATTTCTTCAGGATTGCAGATTTCTACTTACATTCACCAAGAATAATCTAGTCACAAGCGCTAGTTGAAGACTTTCCACCATGAAAATGCAAAAATTCACCAATAAAGGCTCCCTCCAAGAGTTGTGCACGACTTAGTTCAGCTAGTAAGCCTTAAAAGAGGCCGAATTTCAGACCTCACACTTGTGTGAGTGAAAGATGATGAATAAAAATGAGAGTTTGATCTCTTATTTATACAATACAAATGACCTTTAATTACATTTTAGGTCAAAAAAGGCCGACACGACCAGTTTATGAGACGAACAAAGTTCGCTCACACAAGAATTATCCAAAATACCTGGAATATAACAAAATAATCCATCTAGGAATAATGTATAAAATATGAATAGATGAGATGATTACAATTGAGAATGAGGGCTCGTTAATAATATACCCACGCAGGGGTGCCCTTAACCAATAGTCATGTCCTTTGAGACATGACCTTTCATTATTAATAATAATTATTTATTAATTAATTATTATGTTATGAATATCTATTTATATGTATATTTATGTTCATAACATTGCCTTCCCCTTAAAAATGCTTTGTCCTCAAAGCATACTTTATGGAAGACTTATCTCTTGCCCTAGCTTGTAATTATTGTCTCATGCTTCTTCTTTATTGAGTTAGTAATTGTTGAGGACCTGAGACGATAGGATCTTCTAAGCGCTGAGTAGAACTGTCGAATTGTAAAGGAGTCTACCCATCCTAATTCGATCTTCTGCGGATTTAGGTTTTTATAGGGTTCTTGGAAAGAACTTGATACATTTCTACTCCCATGATCGCTTCTATTTTGACCCTCACTTGTAGTGGAAGTAATATTCTTTGACATAGTGGTTATTTGTTTCTGTTGATACACTGATTGGCTGGAGTATCGATTTTTGTGATTAGGATGTTGATAAGCCATCCTTGCAACTTGATCTTTACTTCTTGTACTTGCATCTTTTTCTTGATTAACTTTTGGAATTGAGTCTTCTTGATATCTCTGGCTTGTTTGGACCTCGACATTTGAAAACTTCTTTACATCAGCTGGATTTGTCTCCTTTTGAGTTGTAAGGTTGATTGGGTCTGTTATCGTTTCTTTATCGATTAATGATGTTTTGCGATCTAGCTTTTCTTGTAAAATATTCTTATCATGCTTCAAATTTTTAATCTGAGTTAATAAATCTTGATTATGAACCCTTATGCGTGAATTTTCTTCTTCATCTTCTGATTTGCCGACTTTATTTTTTGATTCTAGATTCTTTTTTCTTTCATCCTTTAAGATTTTAATTTGTTCTAGTAAATTCTGATTAAGGTTCCTTAGGCAGTGTTATCGCTCAGTTTGTAGGAAAGGTTTAAGTAGCTTGAAGTCAAGGTTCAAACTGGCGTAACAGGAGCTTCCCCACCCACTGTCACCTCGATGGGGAGCTCTTTCTATTTAGGGTGGCTAATCCCAAGGGAGACGTCCCTAGTAATCTGGGGTTCTGAAGGAAAAGGATCAAGGGTTTAAGGCTTC
>SNQJ01S0185571.1:0-18712 GCA_010110895.2 Picea sitchensis | reverse complement strand
TTACAGATAGCGGCAGAATGAATGCATGAGTGACAGAAAAATTGAAGTTCCCGTCACGCATGTTGCTCTCTGTCTGCTGCTTCTTTGTGGTAATAATAGACATCAATATTTTAAAACACATCTCAGTTTCACAGTATCATTAAGCTGGTGATAATTGACATTGATACTAACATATATCGACTCTTATAGAAATAGAACAAAAAAGGGAACGTTCTCGGATCTGAATATGTTTTTGACATACAAAACCAGGAAACGTTTCTCTTCAATATGTACGTTACAATCCTTCATCGTTGTCTCTGCCACGCTGGATTGGTCTAGAATCGTTCTAAGCGTCATGAAACTCGGCTCCACTAATCCCAAATTCTTTTAGCTGTGGCGATGCAAAATCATTTTGAATGACTGGATGCTCATTCAACTGCCAAATATCATCGTCCCACAGAGACCCATAGAAATCCTCCGCAGTCTCAGCATATTCATACACGGCATCCGAATAGTACATAGTATTGGCCATTGGATCTCCATCGATATAGTTGCTGATGATTCCAAATTCGTCGGGAGAAATATGATCTGCCAAGAAACAAAGCTCTGCGCCAACATCATCGTAATTCTTGAAAATTCTTATATCAAACACTGAGCTCGTTGCTTCAGAATTCCATTCTGACAATTCCCCTTCTTTAATCGAACCCATCTGATCATTATTGCCCTTCTCATCAGTAGACTCAATATCATTACGTGTTTGGGCCTTCAACTCAATATCCTCTTCCAGAGACTTTAGAACCGCGTTGAACCCGATCTCGCCGTCAAGCTCATTCACAGCATGATTCCCTTCTGGATTATTGTCAATGTTATCCATATCATCGATCTTGTCGAGCAAGCTCATTAGATCACTGTCATAAGCCAACGTTCTGCTAATGGTGCGCTTTGCGTCTGGCAAAGAAAATCCGTCATTCCAATATTCATTTCTCCCTCTCTTTCTGTAAGAAACTTGTGAGTAGGCGACCATCTCCTCAAGGAAATGATGAGACTAACACACAACACATAGAACAGAAAGCCCCGGTTTGATAGCTGCAGTTCTCAACTCCACACTACCTTCGCATCCACAAAATTGTCTACAACATATAAGTAGCTAGTTGTAGATGGATCATAAGAAATCATGAAATTGTCTACAACATATAGGTAGCTAGTGGAAGATGGATCATAAGAAATCCCGCGTGAGGTGAGACGATACGCGCTCGCCGCTTTGCCAAGAACCCAATCCAACGTTTTTCCTAAAACTTCGCACTAGTAGGTCCCACGTTAACTGCCTCGCAGCTGGAATAGCACTGCCATGCACGCAAGAGGCAGGACAAAATTCAATCAAACTGTCCATCATGAACATGAACTGAATCGGTGAGATTCTTTTCAACAGGTGGTGCACACTGCAAAGCCTTTGTGTACAACAAATTGTGGTGCACACTGCAAAGCCTTCGCATCCACAAAATTGTGTACAAATACCGCGTGAAGTGACACGAGACGCGCTTGGCCTCAACGTTTTTCCTTGAACTTCGTTGAGACGGCATTAGTAGGTCCCACGTTAAACTGCCTCCCGGGTGGAATCTCACTGCGATGCACGAAAGCGGCAGGAAAAAATTCATTGATACTGTCCATGAACTGAAACTGTCCAGAAATGCACGAAAGCTTGTGCATTTCTGCAAGCACTTGAATACATCGCACTCGTAGTACAGTTGGCCTTTCTAGAAAACAATTGTGCAATGATGACGCAAGCGTTGTTGAAATGCTCTCGACCATACATCGCCCATGGCTCAGTAGTTGCTACCTTCGTAGTAGGTACTAGAGAATTCGATTAATAGTTGACTTCTTATTATTTAGCTTAAGAGTAATCTCAACTTTCATTAAAAGCATTTAATGCTTTGAATGGATGTGAATTGATCTTTAATCATGTGCAACAATATTATATTACTTATATATACTTTGCAAAGTGATCCAGAAAAATAGGAGTGTTTTGGCTAACTAGGACTGGAAGAAGCATTCTCGTGAATTATTTTTTCAATGTAGAAATTTCGATACACGGCCTTGAAGCAAATTTTGATGCAATGTCTTATGGTGCGATGAGTAATAGCAATTTTAGATGGAGTGTTATAGTAATAATCTCTCTCAATATCCTTGCTAGTAGCAAATCAAGATGAGAGAAACATATCAATTGTATTATAATGCATTTACATGTTTGCGATAAGTAATAGCAATTTTAAACGGAGTGCTAATAATCTTTAGCTTATTATCTATACTAGTCGCAAATTAAGATGAGAGAAACATATCAATTGTATTGTATTAGATGTATTTGCATGCTTTGTAGAGTACCTTTTTTACAGTTCCGAACACCATTTCGAAGCAGTTATTTACGGGCCAACTAACCACATGTATTTAAACACAATTAAACACAATTAAACACATTTAAAATTCAGAGTGAAAAACATATAATTTTACTGTTATGCTTAACAATCCATAGCATTTGCTGTATTTCGTACACGGTGGAAAACATGATCCATAAACAACACGGTCATATACCACATGATCAAGCATAATTCAAATACTTATCGTTAACGGTTGTAGAAATCACCAACCAAGTCTGAGGCCTTCCACCCGAACCTCAGGCCCTTAGACCACACCAGGTGGGTCACCCATTTAGGTTTGGGCTCGCCCAAGACAGGAATCCTAAGGCTGGTGAGGGTTACGGGGAGACATCCGAGAAATATCACGGAAGAGTTCTTCCCGGAGATGCCATCTTCTGTATACTTTACCTACGGACCCTCATTCCCCACATACATGTTAAAACCGAGGAGTATACACCTTCATACGGTCCGCTGATTGCTAACCTCCCCTTCTAGGTCTCAACAACAGTCGGATCGGGGAGATCTCGAGCCTGTGGGCTGGTCTTTGGACACTCACGGAAGAAAACGCTGACAAACTCTTTCACACGGAAAGAGTTGCTCATGAGCGACCACCTACCTCTTCAAACCACAATCACCTCCCTCACACGGAGAGGTTACACGAGCTAACCGCAATTCCCACCTTTGGCCGATGCAAGCCCGCAGCGATCCGACGCTGCGTGGCCACAACATCAAGCTGGGGAAAAGCGGTGCGGGCTTCCCAAACATGCTCAGCAATCAAGAAATAGACTCGCGGTTTTGGTTTCAGGATTTCCGCGAATATTACAAAGATTCCACTCGGAGGCTTGTGGTTGAGCGAGATATGCGGGCTATCTCCCGAGCGACCGCGGGCTTACGGTTTCAAGGGGTGTATGGTTGAGCGAGAATAATGCGGGCTATCTGCGAAAGGTTCCACCCATTCCTTTCGGGCGGTCAGCTAAATTGAGAAGGAACCCTGCTTGACGGTTGGCCCGGGGAATGGGGCGAAACCCCCAACGCGGCTTGCTTGGCGGTTTTAGCACATGCACGTAAGGTTGACACTTGTCACCCAGCTGAAGCTCGTTCCTTCACATTTTAGGAAGTCACTGTCCTTCCAAAGAACTTAGGGTAAAATAATATGCACATGGCTCTTTTGGAAACTAACAAAATATTATTCCAGGCCTAAACCCCTAGGCTTAGCCCCTAGGTTCAACACTCAGCCCCTTTTTTTCCCACCTTCCAACCACTAATCCCTTTCCCACTCACGTGGTGTTTCGTCCCCATCGCACTCTTTCATCATGGTTGAGTACTTTTTGGCGGTGTTTATATTTTACATTGAAGTCTTTGTACATGGAATGCAAAATCCAGGGCCCTTGGCCTTCAATATGAATCTCTAGCCTAATGTCAGACACCTTCGCCCTCTTGCGGCATACAAAACTTAATCTGTTGCACATAACTATATTTTCAAATCTCTTTAGGTTCATGGTTTTCAACGGGGTTTGACCTTGGGGACACTACAATCCCCTCCCCTTATTTTTACCTTTGTCATCGATTGCAACACAATCTCTGTAAACCTTTCAAAATATTAAAATGTGGTAGATTTGCTCGCCGCATAACCGCATGCTCCATCTTCGGCGTCCTCAAGGGCCATTACCGGGTCCAGCGGACCATTACAAGCTCTATAATGATTCCGGTACATTTTGTTTTCATCCAATATCGCGCATGATGCCTTGCGGGACACCTTCTGCGTTCCACGAATCACATTCCAATGATAACATGATTAGCATCAGGTGCATATTTCTTAGCGGTGAAACATGAGGCCACATTATGTACCCGGTCATAGATCACGAGTAAATGCAAGCATGTATGCAACCGGCCCAATCCTTTCTAGGATCTCAAATGGCCCACAAAATCTTCTTTGCCAACTTGAAGCAACTTCCCAACTTCAAGGAACTACGCCTAGATTTTTTTCACTTCGGAAAACATGGTCACCACTTTGAATTCTCTATGGATTACGTTACTATCGGCGATAACTTTTACGCCTATCACGGGAAGCTTTTAGATTGTCTTTTGAATTTTATCCTTCGATCAACCATTTCTTTGGTGGTTGGTCCTACTACTACCACATCCGGTTTGGATTATCCCAACTCCTTTGGGTGTTTCACTTTCTACCATAAAGTGCTTGAAATGGGCTCATCTTCGGTGATGCATGATACCCATTGTTTTGGTGAATTCTACCAAATGGAATGATCTTCCCACCTTGATGGTTTATCCATCACATACATTCTTAACGTATCTTCTATCACTTGGTTCACCGTCTCTGTCTTCCCATCAAACTCATGTTGATAAGCAGTGTTGAAGTTCAATTTTGTTATGAACCCTTTGAATAACCTTTTCTAGAAATTCGAGGTAAATTTCGGTTTTTTGTCGGACACAATTGTCTTAGGAATTCCATGCAAGCGTGCAACTTCTTTTTAAAAATATGCTCGACGGCATCTGGCGCTCTATGGTGGTTTTCAACCAGCCTTGAATAAAATGGAAGGCTGACTTTGGTAAAGCATCCACCACCACCATGAAGTTGAATCATCTTTGGCAGCGCGCCACAGGCAACCACGTGATAAAATCCATTGTTACCACTTCCATTTCCACTTTCGGGGAATAGGTAAAGGTTGCAGCAACCCTGGTGGGTGTCGGGTCTTCGATAGCCGACCTTCACGGCATTCCCATACATCTAGTGATGTGTTGACAATTTCTTTCTTCAATACTGACCAAGAAATAATGGTTTTTGATTACTTACCCGCAGGTCTTACGATATCCGGGGATGTCGACGCAAGCCACGTATGCATTTCCTTTAAGAATTGCCATTTCAATTCGGTCATTGGGTACATATATACGTTCTTATATAAAAGTAGACCATCAATTCCCAAAGCATAGCCTTTCTCAGTCTATGGTCTTTCATGCTGCTGTAGATTTTCTACAAGACTTCTGTAATAGCACTTAGGTAACGCTTTAGCGACCTCCACATAATTTGTCTTTGCTTCCGGTTTTGTACATGCTAATGGTTGGCAAGTGTATTTCATGCACTTTATCTTTGAGTGCATCGACCACCCTTATTGTCTTTTCCTTTGATATGCCTAATATCAAAGAGTCATATTCGTTGAGAAATTCCAGCCATCTAATTTGTCGGCATTTAAGGTCGGTGATCAAATAAATATTTGTTGTTCATGGTCTATTCTTAATTCGAGATTTCTTGCCCACGGGGTAATGTCTCCATTTCCTCGATGCATGGACAACTGCTACCAGCTATAAATCATGAGTGGCATAATTCTTTTCATGCTCTTTCAACTTAGAGTTCATAGAAACTACAAATCCTTCTTGGTGAGAACTCCTCCCTAACCTTCCTTGCAGCATCATTGCACTATGTATTCTTTGTTTGGATCGCAATCCTCATGATTGGAGCACTCATTAGCGGTACTTCAATTCTTTGGAAAGTACTCTCACACATTCTTAGGTCCACTTTGGAACTTCTTCCCCTTCCTTTGCAAAGTGATAGCATATTATCCTTGAAAATCCATTATAGAACCTTCTGCCAGCCTTTGCCGGATATAAAGGATCTAAATTCTGTTATGTTCCTTGGCGCTGGTCATTCTTGAATGGTCTGTACCTTCTCAAGATCCACAGCGATCCCCTCTTGGAAATAATGTGTCCCAAGTAATGGATGCGCTTTTGGTAAAATGAGCACTTGCTCGGTTTTAGCGTAAAGATGGTGTTCTCTCAACACCTGTGACACCATTCTAAGATGTTCGTGTTCTTCCTTTGTCTTGGGATACACCAATATGTCATCCAGGAAGACTATGGCCGAACTTGTCCAAATAATTTGAACACTCCATTCGTAAACACATGAAGGCAGTGACGTTGTTCAATCAAGCGGAACCAACGTAAACTCATAATGTGACCACTTCTGAGGCGGTCTTGTTGATGTCTTCATCTTTTATCCTCACTTGATGATATCCGGATATGAGGTCTATTTTCGAAAATATTTTTCAATCCCTAAGTGGTAAAATATCATCAGTTCTTGGCAGAGGATATTTGTTCATGACAATGACTTTATTCAACTGACGAAAGTCAATGCCGCGACCTCGGTGTTCCATCTTTCTTCTTCTGGAAATGGGTAGGGGCTCTACGGTGACAATGCGGACGAATGTACCCTTTCTTTGGTAGCTCTTCGAGGCTCCATTTGCAACTCTTTCAACTCTTATTATTGCTCATTCTATGAGGCCTTTGAGTGGAGCCGGACATCGATTCTGAGGAGAAATCGATGTCCCTTTTCGAAGAGGTAGTCTAGGAGTTATAAAACACATCCTCGACTCGCGACACCCTGGCCGGTCTTCCAAATTGAGGACACATCTTGGAATGCATGGCTTACTTTCGGTACCAAATGTTGGCGACAGCACCGTTAACATTTCTTCATTTGCATGGTGAGATTTCCCTCCGACCATGGCTACGCGGGAATTCCTTGGATGGTTGCGATTTCCCTCTTGGATTCGGGGCATGTGAGAGATCTCATTACGGAAGTCCTAAAGGGCATGGTGTTGGTCCAACAGGTCCATCCCAATTAAACAATCAAAAGAGCCTAAAGGCGGGAATGTTCAATTCGGCCCAGATGTTTATTCCATTCATGTCGAGCGAGGGACTTAACCGGTGTTGACCTTCCTCTTGGTCCACATGTTGCTAACTGTACTAACTAAGACTTCTCATGTTTGTTTCTCATTAGATGCATACTTTCTACCACTCTGGGATCTACATAACTATGGCTAGCCCACGAATCAATCAAAATAAAAAGTGGTTGGTTGTTAATCGTACCTTCCGCTTCAATCATGTGAGATTGAAATTACCCTTGCTTATTGTCGGGAGCTTGCATAGATCCTCGGCATTCTAGCGCGCCCTTATCCTCCTTTGTTTGACTGGCGAAACAATATGTCTGATTATCGCCTTATTTTATGGGGACAATCTACGTACTTGTGGTTTCCTTGACATCCCCTAACCTTTGAGTAAATTTTGTCTACGCCTTTGTGGCCCTTTCTTGAGTCATTCTAAACAAATACCAATTTGTAGTGTACCCTTTTTGCAGTTTAGAGATTACTCGCTCTCAGATACCAATTTTTACACACTTTTTAATAATAAACACCGACCAATTAACCCACATGCATTTTAAACACAATTAAACACATTACCCAATTCCGAGTAAAACATATAATTTGTTATGCTTAAAATCCACAGCATTTAACAATAGTGCAAATTTACACAGCCGGAAAACATGATCCACCACAAACAACACGGTCATACACCACATGGTCAAGCCTAATTCAAATACTGATCTTCTAACAGCTGTAGAAATCACCAAACAAGTGCAAGCCTTCCACGAACCTCTTTCGACCTTAGACCACCTTTGTTCTTCATCTCAGTAGTGGGTCACCCCCGGCTGGGACCGAGCTCCACCAAGGCAAGGAATCCTAATCTAGGCTTGGAGATTACGGGGAAGACATCACATAAATATTTGGAAGGATTCTTCGAGAGATGCCATCTTATGCCCACTACTACCAGACCCTCATTCCCCACATTGCCTGTTCCAGCAGGAGTATACACCTTCACACACCGCAGTCCATGGGTGCTAACCTCCCCTTTTTTGGGGTCTAGGAAGCAGTAGGATCGAGGAGATCATAGAGCAGTAGCTTGTCTTTGGACACTCTTTGGAAGAAAACACTTCCTAGCAAACTCTTCCAACTGGGAGAGTTGCTCGAGCCTAACTGGCTTGCCTCTTCAAACCGATCACCTCCCTCACGGAGATTTTATAGGCCTAAGCATGAATTCACAGCGGCCAATAAGCCACGTGAGATCCGGCCTTGTTAGCCTAACTTGTCAATGGGAGAAAACGGAACATAGGCTTCCCAAAAAGGCTCAGCAATCCAGAAATAGACTCACGGTTTCGGTTTCGGGTTTTCACAAGGTGTACAGAGATTCCATTCACAGGATTGATGGTTCAGAATAGAATGTATGGGATATCTCTGCAAAGGTTCCACCCATTCACCTTCAGACAGCAGCTAGGGTGAGAAGGAACCTACCCAGCGTGAGTTAACCCGAGGAATGGGGCGGAACCCCCAACACGGCCAATGAGTTTTAACTCCATGCACATGGGTTGACACTTGTCACCCATGGGCTTTCGTTCCTTCACATTTGGAAATTCACTTTCGTCCTTCCAAGAACTTAGAGATGAAATAATATGCACATGGCTCTTTTGGAAATAATAATGAAATATTATTCTAGGCCTAAACCCTAGAGCTTAGCCCCTAGGTTCAACACCTCGACCCATTTTTCCACCTTCCGACTAATCCCTTGCCTTACTCTGTGGACGCTCAGTCTCCCATCACTCTTTCATCATGGACGGTCTGCACTTTTGTACGATTGATTTATATTTTATTGAAGTCTTTTATACGCTACATATACAAAATCGAAGACCTTGGCCTTCAACCCTTAGGCTCTCGGCCTAATCAGGACACACAAGCCCTCTTGGCTTATATACAAAGCTTAATACGATATATAACTACATATTTACAATCTCTTCGGTTCATAGTTTACGCCGAGGGTTCGACGCGGGGACACTACAATCCCGCTCCCCTTATTTTTGCCGCGGTCCTCGGTGCAACTTACTATCTGCAAGCCTTTCCAAAATATTCAAAAGGTCAAGATTTTCTGCTGGCACCTCTGCATACTTATCTTGCGTCCTCAGGACCATACAGGTCCAGCGGACCCTTACAAGATCTATAGCTTGATTCCAAAGCTATTTTATTTTCCATTCCAATATGCAAACCAATCGCACTCAAAAATCACCTTCTAGCTCCACCTGAATCACATTCAATCGATAACATGATTAGCATCGGGTACATATTTATTTCTTAAGCGGTGAAACATGAAATACATTATGCAGGTCATGAATGCTTGGGTAATGCAAGCATGTATGAAACCGGCCCAATCTACTTCTAGGATCTCAAATGGCCCACAAAATCTTGCTCCAAGTTGGCAGCAAGATTTTGGTGCAACTTCCCAATTTCAGGAACTCCTGTTAGTTTTTCACTAGGAAAACATGGTCACCCACTTTGAATTATACTCTATGGGTTATATTACTATCGGTAGTAACTTTCTTCCTATCCTAGGAAACTTTTAAATTATACCTAATCTTTAACATCTTCTCTTCCATTTACTTAAGAAACTCTGGCCCAACCAATGATCTATCAACTGGATTATCCCAAATAATCGGGGTTGTGCATTTCCTTCCATATAATGCTTCGAATGGGCTCATCTTCGGTGATGCATGATGCCCATTGTTTTAGGCGAATTCTACTGCAAATGGGTAGTCTTCCCACCTTGATGCTTTATCCATCACATACATTCTTAGCATGTCTTCAAATTTTCACATACATCTCTGCATGCGTCCATCGGATTTCCGGGATGATAGTTTGTACTAAAGTTTAGATTCGTTCGAATCCTTTGAACAACCTTCCGGTGGTGAATTGCGGTCTCTATCAAACACAGGCATCATTTAGAATTCCGGCCTGGCGTGCAACTTCTTTTAAAATATGTGTGGTAACATATGTTGCTTTCACATTGAATTTGGTTTTCAGCGGAATAAAATGGGCAGCTTGTCGGCCATTCATGGTGGTGGTGGACAAACTGCTAAAAGGCGCCCATTTTGATACCCATTGAAAAACTTCACCTGAAAGCGGCTGATATTGGCGATATCTTTAAAGAGTTACTGCGCTTATGAACTAATATGATATGCGATAGAACCGGGAACTCGCGGCTGCGGAAGAACTTGTTCAAGAGTTAGGAGCGAACGAAAACAACGCGACATATCATCGGGACTGATGAACGAAGAAGAAGTGAAGCAATCAATGAACATGTTATGTGATGAATCTCAGGTGGGGGCTTACATTTAGTAGATATGCGCCACAATAGATATTGCATCGTGAATGAGCCGATAAAGCAACTGTGTAGTAGAAAGTGCAACACTTCCGATGACGAAATCGACGGCTGGTAATGAAGTTTATTCAGAAAATGAAGATCGGTGGTAAAAATCAACGGTACCGAACAGGAAAAGTACGGCGATAATATTAAGAACCATAAGAAATTCAAAGTGGTGACCTGCTTTTAGAAGTGAAACTAACGAGGAGTTCCACATTGGTAACACCAGTTAACATGAAGACCGCTGATCTGAAAGGATTGAAGCTGATTTACCAATAGCGATACGTCTATCGGCGTAATTTCTTTACTTAAACCGCACGATATATCGTGACCAATAAATTTCGAATATTAACTTCGTGAACTAGAAGGTATTTCGTGAAGACCGTCTATTGGTGAAATAGCGACCATTGACTATAGAATCGATGGACGCAATAGATCTGAGGACATGGGATCTTGAAGACATCGCGAATACTGCGCTGTTTTGAATTTTGAAGACTTCAAACGAACTGGCGAGGAACGATAAAAAAATAGGAGAAGTTGTGGTGTCTGAACTCGATAATAAGCTGAATGAATAGATTCATGTTATAAGCTGGTGAATGGCGGCGGTGGGCTATGGCTTCACGATTGAACTGGGTGAACCAAGGGCTTAGTTATGCGACACTTCAACAAAACAAACGACCGGTCGCGGTGACCATGATGAAAAGAGTGATGAAGTCGAAATGAAGAAAGGACCAGAGCTGAAAAGGAAAGGGGGCGGTGTTGAACAGGAGCGCTTTGGGGCTGGAATAATATTTTGGCTATTATTTCAAAAGAGCCATGTGTCTTATTTCCAAAATTCTTGGAAGAACCATTAATATTCATGAATGATGATGTAAACATAGTATCCGGTCGCGATAGGTATTCACGACCAGCTCTTTGGGATTTCACTCTCAATACAGGACTATTCTGATGATAATTGGAACTATGAAGACTAGCTTCCGTACGATGACCGTAAACTGGCACATTGTCATTGGGGCTGGTACGTTAGGTGCGAGGCGGAGTCAGGCACGGTGGTGGAATCTCTACATGCACTTGTGAAGTCACGGGCGAGCCGTTGAGGTCAGTTGTTAACTGTTTGGGAAGCATGGCTCTGATTGAATGTTATTATTACGATGATAGCGGCGTAACTGCGGCAATGAGGCCGTGCCTTGTCGCTTTCTCGGTGAAAACGGTAATGTTGAAAGAAGGCAGTTATCGCTTCGACGGCTTCTTTCAGGTGGCTGTTGAAAATGTTTTCTTCGAAGAATCAACACTAACCTGCGGGCACCGATGATCGGCTATTCTTGGTGAAGATTGCCGATAATGGCGTGTGGTCTTCTCAGTGGAATATAACATGAATAATTTCTGTGGTAGGCTCGAAGCAGGCATCTCGGAAAAATCCTTCCGGTATTTCTGTGATGTCTTCCATATTTCGACCTAACCTGGGTGTCTGCCAGTGGAAGCCGTCCGGCTGAGGCCGGTAACGGTGTGTGATCTAGAGTGAAGGAACCGTTAAACTGCTGGTATTTCGATTGATGCTGATAGTATTTGAATTATCAACAATCGTAATGATGTGCTGATCATGTTGTTGGATCATGTTTTCAATAGAAATATTGTTAAATACTATGGATGATGCGCTTTGATATGTTTCACGGAACTAAATATTTAGTAATGTTTACCATCGATGACCTAGAGATATACAATCACCACCTAGTTACTATTTGCTATATGCAAATATTTCCTTTTTTCTAGCTCCATAATGTGACTTATGCTTCTTCTATACTTTCATAGGTTTATAGAAATAATTAAATGAAAAACAATTTAAGCATTTAAGCATTGGTTTCTTCAGAGGAGTGACTTCAATTTATATTTTAACAACTTGGTATAACCATGTCCTTGCATAGATTAAAAAGATAAGTGCAATCGGTCCACTAAGACTATTAGCAAATGGATCCAACTCCTCAATACATTTGAATAGACTACATAAGTTATTGCCTATTAGACTAGACATATTCATCAATATGATGCATTCTATATATGTATTTTTTACTAAATCTTATATGTTATGGCCCTCATTATGGGGATTAGATGGCGATGTTGTAAACATTACCTTTTTTCTAGCTCCATAATGTGACGTATGCTTCTTCTATACTTTCATAGGTTTATAGAAAGAATTAAATGAAAAACAATTTAAGCATTTAAGCATTGGTTTCTTCAGAGGAGTGACTTCAATTTATATTTTAACAACTTGGTATAACCATGTCCTTGCATAGATTAAAAAGATAAGTGCAATCGGTCCACTAAGACTATTAGCAAATGGATCCAACTCCTCAATACATTTGAATAGACTACATAAGTTATTGCCTATTAGACTAGACATATTCATCAATATGATGCATTCTATATATGTATTTTTTACCCAAATGTATATGTTATGGCCTACTGTATAGGGATTAGATGACGATGTTATGGTGCATATGCACATGTTCTCAATGAAAAAATAGTAAACAACAACCTCAAATCTTTTAAGAAACTACTCAGTAACACACATAGCTTACTTATAGACCTAGTAGGGTTTACTAGTAACTATTGTACACCATTCTAGTTGGTTGTTAATGAAAGGATCTAATCTCAAAATATTATCCATGCTTGAATTTCTCAAAGAACTGCCTTCATCAACCATTGCCTACAAAGGTGGAAAATCAATATAAATGTGAAATATGTTTATGGCATAGAGTGCTTTTTGTTAGGGTTCTAACCTCCCTAAACCCGTAAGTGGATATATTTGTAACACCCCTGTTTCCCCCAATTTTTAATTAATCATAGGATAGGAATTACCATGCTAATGCATGAGGAAAATGTAAATGTATTATTGTTTAAGTTGCCAATAACTGATTGTGGCGGTGAAGCCTTGAAAGTATTGGCCATGGTATCACTAGAGGAAGAATGTGAAAACCATACAAGAGGGTTCATATATCAAATAACCCCAAATATTCATGATAAGGATGACCAACCTCCTTCGAATCCCAAGGAAAGGAAAGCAGTCAATGAATAAAGAACGGTGGTTGAATCACCAACCACCCCCATGAATGGAAACATGGGTTGTCAGCCCGAAGTACTGCAAGGACTTGCAGACCTAAGTTTCCTTCTGACAAAAGGAACAAGATAGGTCGTCGAAACCGTCCAAGTTCGCGAGCTTGATGCCAAGAGCATCCGAGAAACCTCGTCGAGGCCACAAATGAGTGAGAAAGCTCCGAGTTGCAGAAAACAGGACCCAAACAGAAACTGAAACAGAGAGAGAACCCTCAAGAAGAATGAGAGTTCCCTGGTGATATCATGGCTTGGCACGGGGGTGGCCAGAGTGCTAATATTGAATGCCTCTAAGCCTATGGTTGGGTGTAAGGAGGAACACCCACAATCAGTTGGTTCGAGGCAACCTGTAATAGATAAGTGATTTCTTACTCTATGTAATTTAGCTGTAACTGGGCATGAATTTGGTTATACGGTGTATGTTTCAAGAATTGTGCTTGATTTCTGAATGGATATACTGTGTCTCTTTCCTTACTGCTTGGCTGTATAATTAGGCCAGTAAGAGATTCTATGGATAGGACATGATTGTTACTCATAAATACTTGTGTCCTGAGGCGGCTTGAGTTAGAGCCATGAACGGTGAGTTCGTCGACCTTAGGCATAGTCTCATGTACACATGCCAACCTTCCTAGTTGTCTAAAGTCCCTTGGAGGACGAATTGTGTTAAGCTCAAGAGAGGTAGTGTAGTTATGCATAGGCTCCCTGTGAGGCAAGTAGAGACCGAGACTCACTCAAGTCCGAGACTTGACGAATGAGCGCAAGGGGTGTGCGGAAGACTCTTCTAAGAGTCAAGCCCAGGAGAAAGAGCACAAAACTGTTAATTCCTTCATAGTTGAGAAATATCAGGAGGGACAACACTTTTCGTAAGTGTTGGCGAGACCCAATAGTCAGCGTGCAGTAGAAGATCGAAGGCTGAGACCTTTGAAGCGTCGAAATATTCCGAGATCGGGAAGAAAGCCAAAGTTCAAGAGGAAGAGAAACATCAGCCCTTAGATCAACTGTAGAGTGTGGATATGGACCATTGAAATCCTACGTCCAAGCGCACAGGATAGAGTGCAAGAGGAGAGGATCTGAATGGATGGTACAACTACCGTCAGATCTCGTGTGGATAGCCAATAACCATCATATCCAAGAGAAGTTGCACGAGGTTTAACCCTTACATATGCAAAGGTGAGGACTTGTCAAAGTCTCGAAAAGATCTAGACTGTCCATTTCATAGGACACGTGGCAGAGATCCAAATCCATTAGGGTTTCAGATACCGGGAGGTTGAAGGACCAAGAGTTTGGTCGCGGCAGATTCATGAAATCACAAATCCCGAAGTCCCGAAAGGTGCATGCGGTTGAGTTTTCGGGGAAATCCCCGAAAGGAGATTTCGGTAATTCAGTTACCGGGAAAACAAGAGGTAAGAGTTCTGAACTCTTGACCCATAAAATCCCGAAAGGATCTAGGCCATGCGATTAGGAGAGGCTTTGAGCCGTTGATCTCGCTCAGGAGAAGGAGGACCGGAATTTCGGGATTCGACACTTCGGTACTTCGGATACCGGGAGTACAAGAGGTCAAGGAATTGGAGCAACAGGATTCGCGAAGTCCCAAAACGTGAAATCCCGAAAGTGTTTGGAGGAGTAGTGCCGAGTCACGGAACAAGGACAGGTTTCGACATACCGGGGCTCAGGATTTCGAAAGTTCCGAGGACAAGGAACCAGGGCGCTTTGCGTTAAAACTCCCGAAGTCGCGAAACGTGACATATTGTTGGAGTGGTTGTGTGAAATCGTGAATTTCGAAACCCCGAAAGGATGTGGGCCGTCGATCCAGTTGGATCATAGCCGTTGGTTCAAGAGGGACATGGACCGTTGATCTCTCAGCGGAGATATTTTGGTATTTCGGCTACCGGGGTTATAAAGAGTAAGAGAGTCAGGACTCTTGATCCATGAAATCCTGAAAGGATCCAAACTGTCGAATCAGGGGAGAGTTACAACCATTGATATCCCTTTAGAGGGGAACTTCGAAGATTTCAGAGTTTCGGGGATTTGAAAGGGAGAGGGAGAGACATTGCATCGCGATTCCACGAATCGTGAAACGTCGGTAAGTTTTTTGTCGATTAAGCGTGTGGTCACGGAACAGGGTCACGTGGTCAAGACCCAAGCAGGGAGCTTGTCACTCGCCATCCCTTCCAGGGTTCGACATTTCGACATTTCAGGGTTTGAAGAGTCGAAAGACTTGACTCCCTTGCATCGCTGAGGTGCGAAATGTGAAAGGTGCCTCTTGGCTTGACCTGTGGTCATAACCAACGATCACATGGATAAGGATAAGGGATGGTAGGGTCTGCATCAGGCCCCATAGGAACTCAGGGATTCTGTTCCTTGGGGAAAAGAAGGAAAAAGCCGAAAAATATTAGTTCCCGTAGTGGGTGTGTTGGCGACGGAAGTCACTCCTGGATTGCAGCAAGAGCGGAGCCCAACACCCATCAGTTTTTTATGTCACGGTATATTTTAATGGGTGATCAAATGGGTAGTGACTCGGGAAGATATCACTCAAACTCAGGGACTGTGTCCGGCATGCGAGGAACAAAGGAGGTCTTGATCTAACTTCAGTCAGTGGGTTGATTTGAAAATGAGCAGGTTGAAGACTTGGTGAGGGGAGTGGACAAACTACCTCAGGCAACAGGCCTTTCAGTAATTTGTAGAAGAAAAACTTTGAATGCAAGATCCTCTGGTTCAGAGCTTCGAGGAACTGAGAGGGGGGACTTGATTGGATTCTCCAATTCCAAGTCGTTCAGCGCTAAGAATATCACAGGGACCGATTAGAAGCAGTGCAACTGTTACAGTGATCAAACTCTACATCATCCTATAACAGTTACCGCTCGACTGGATTCTCCAATTCCGAGCCGTTCTAACACAGTGTAAACAAAGACGCGAAAGAAAAACTGACATTCATAAGACAAGAAGTCTCAAGAGTCCAAACATAACCAGGAAAACAGTGCTTCATTAAAGCTTACCACCGGGAGCCTTGCTTAACCATCGATCCTTACAAAAATGGCGAAAACGCCTACATATACTCCAAAACAACAATAGCAGCAAAAACAAGACGCTGCATTAAAAACATTGCGTCTGCATGTCTTCTGACAGTCTGCCCATGCAGACTCAAGATGATCGTGCGCCTATGACAGACGCTACCTTAACTTCGCATGGCCTTTGCAGGGGAGGTAGCCGAAACATTAAAGGCAAAAATGGCGTGTGCAAACTTCTCTGCCTAATCGAGGACTTCGGCATGGCTTCTTTGGATAATCAGTACACAGAACTCCTTCGATCAGACCGCTTGCCAGACCCTCCATATCTCATATTCAATGAATGAAAGGAGGTTTCAACCATCCATTTTTTCCTTCATTTACTCCAAGCGGAAACTGGGAGCGAAATCGTATCTGCTCGCATCTGGAAATCGCGATGATCCTTTCGGCAACTGGACTCAACGCTTTTGGCCCCTTTTGCTTAGCTCTTTTGTTTCCCAAATGACCATGGACCGTGACCCTTCTTTTATTTCCATAGGGGCTTTCAGCGTTCGCGAATAGGAAGGAGCTGATCCTTGCTTATCATAGTTGCGATGGGCGAAACGCCGAGATGGCTCAATTGGGCGCCACACGTCCACCAAATCTAATGGTCCTAAACTCTCACGACGTTGTTGTGGGCCCCAGGTCCTGGACGCTCTCGTTACTTCGCGCATCGATGATATGAGGGAGCTGCTACTTGCGCTTCAAAACCGTGATGGGCGAAAAGGTGGGGAGCCTAATCGCGTGCCAGGTGTTCGCTTCGGATGGACGGCTGAGACTGCCCCTTGATACTGTGGGCCCGACTTTGGGCGCCATCGACGCTTCGGGGTTCAGGGTTTCGAAATGTACAACGACATAAAACCTTCACCCCTTGAACTCGCAACTGCCGAAAAGCCGACGCGACTGGATCTCGCGCCACGCGTAACTCGAATGGACGACTGTTATTCTTCCTTGAATACAATATGTGTGCGATCTATTTGCGCTAATCTCGGCGCAACTCTACTATCCGTGATTTCCCCCTGACCTCCAATCTACTCTTATGAAAGGATATGGACCGTAGTCAATATAATTTCACTCACTTACTATAACACACCCATTATCATAATTTTTAAAAACTTTGGATTAATCTCCCACAAGTGAGAAATCTCCAGAAAACCGGCATTTGTGAAATGCCAACCCCTGGTTGAGTATCGAGATTCGGGGTTTGCGGTGTCGCGGTGCACACGTACTCGGAACTTCCGATCCTCCGATCCCCAATGTGCTCCTAGCGTATTGGCTTTCCGGGCTAAGTCCTGGTCAATACGACCACAAAGTTCACAAGACCACAGTCTTAAGTTCTTGTCGGGGTTTGGCGCCTCTCAATGTTATGGCGCACGAGTCCCTTGGACTCTCGACGCACCTTTACACTGGCTAGCCCCCTTGGCTATACCATGGTCCATGTGACCACTTACCATATGACTGTAACCATATAACCTTCCATCGGGGTTTCGGCATTTGCGATGACATAAAACACGTATACCTGAGACTCGCGATATCCCGATCTCCGATTCTCTCCGGATGCTCGACACGTATCCCTTGTATCAACGGCCTATGATGGTGTCGGAAATTCGCATATCGCGGTTTCGCAATGCAGGGTTTCATGTCCTTGAAATCCCCGATACGCCGATTCCCGATATGTCGATGGGATCTACCACCGACGGTTCTGGATGGTTGCCATCTGTCCCCCAGATGGATGGCCTTGATTGCATCGGGAAATCGTGAATCGCGATTCCATTGTGTAAGAGTTTCATGACTCTTGAAACTCCGATATGCCGAACTCCGACTCTCTGGGATCTCTCACCACGCGTCCTCGCTGATGGACGGTGTTGATCCTGTCAGGAAATCACGGATCGCAAATCCCACATGCAAGAGGTTCTTGCCTCGGGGAACCCCGATTCTCCGAATTGCGACCTCCTCGGATCTTCCGACACGTGTCCATCCTAATGGATGGTTCTGAGCTTATCAGGATTTCGCGGATCACGAATCCTGATACAACAATCTCTTCACTCCTGAAATCCCCGATGGGTTAAAATCCCGATTCCTAGCCTGATGTCTGACACGTGTCCTGCCGAGGTCAACGGCTAGGATCTTTTCTCA